>PNEQ01001274.1:14828-51058 GCA_003012365.1 Medauroidea extradentata
TAGAAAAATTCCTTCTTGTTTGGAGTTCACGGCGTGAGGGGAAGTCACCTTGAAAATTTCGTGTGTCTAGGTCCAGAGGTTTGGGCTGTGTGTGTTGATATGTCCCTAGCCACGCCGCCGTGTCACTCGTGGTGCATGCGATACTTATAGAGATAAGTAATCTCACTACCCACACTCTTCGCCTCTTTCCCCCCTCCCTTCCCCCCTTTGTGTTTAGTCCGAGCGATGAGAAGGTCGAAGTAGAAAAGAACAAAGGAAAAAGCTACATTTAAGGTGGTTCAAGCGGTGGCCGCTAGATGTCATAGCGCGCAGCGAAGAGCAGTACATCCTCACTCTACAAAGGCTCGCTGCCAACTGACTGCCGATATCCGGCTCCCTGCGTTATATACGATCTAACTGCGCGCTGATAGCATACAAGTACGCGTTTGTGGACGGTTTAGGCCTGTTTGCGGCTTATTCCCACACATGACTGATTTTCAGTGTGCACCATTTCCCTTAATGTAAAACAAATAATGATCTTCGCTGACCACTGATAAGGGTGCTTCAAAGAGCATGATAAAACAATGTATTTAAATACGTATCTTGAATGTAAATATGTACATATGTTTTGCAGTAATTTTTTGATGGATTACATCTATAAATGAATATGTTTTTGCAGGTGCTCATTTTAAATGAAATGTAAGCTTTCCTTTATCAGGCTTTTAGTGGTGACCCTGTGAATTAATGGCTTCACAATGAAGATGAAGTTATGCTGTACGCACCTCGTTTTTTTTTCTATAGCAAAATTTTCCTTTTCAAAATTGTTGTAAAAAGGTCTGTTCATCTTTTTTTGTCCATATACAGAATATTAGAACTAAAGTTAAAAGACTGAAGTAACATTTGGGCTTAATTTATTCCAAAATTCTATTTGTTTGCAACAAAATGCATAACCAATAAATGGTGGTTGAGTGACAGATACACAAACAGAGCTGTGCAAAAAATTGGCGGCAGAGAATTGTTTAGTGCAGTTCTGTGGAAAGCATTATTGTGACACAGGATACAGCATTTAACATGTGTATTATAAAATGTTGGAATAGTTGCCTGTGGTGAGGTTAGTAGTTCTTATAATTTGTTCTCTGTTGACAGAGTGGAGAGGAAGGTCTGGCCGAGTGTCCTCTCTGTCTTTTGGAGCTGCCACTCGAGTGCTTCCCAGAGCTGTCAACATGTAACCACTGCTCGTGCTATGACTGCTTCCAACAGTACCTGCGCATAGAGATCTCAGAGTCTCGAGTTGGCATCACTTGTCCAGAGTGTTCCGAACTCATGCATCCCAATGGTGGGTACTTTACAATATGCACTGTAGTTGTAATTATCTGGACATTGGACTCTGATAATCCAAGCATCATTGTTGTGTATAAATAGTGGTGTGCTTATGCTATATGGGTTTAGTAAAATATGTTATGACCGCACAAAATTGTCTTTAATGGCTACCCGTGTAAAGGACCTTTGACACAAAGCTACAAACATATTAAACTTGGTTTAGATGCCTATGTTGTTCTGAATTTCATGTGAGAATGTTTCATACCCGGTGGATCTCGTACAAGATAGGAGATAAAACGTGGCATATTTTATCGTGCAAGTCGTAGAAAGCTGCACGAATAAGGGATTCTATTGGTCACTCTACACTGGTCACTTAATGAAATGTATATCAGCAATAGTGTTGAGCGTAATCATTATAGCTATGCGAAGATGAATTCAGTATAGTAAGTCTTTTAGTAGTTGTAGGTACATGTTTAATACTTTATAGAAACATTGAAGAGGAAGTTTGGCTCAGGAATAAACACCACTCTGGAAAATATACGACAAAGGTTTGTTCTAAGTATCACTTCCAAAAATTTGGGAGTCATCTTATTTATACATATAATTCGTGACTGGTTTCTTTGGAAATACGTTACTCTTTACAGAAATGTAAGTTTTGTAAATATTTAAAGCAGAAGTAAAACACTATCACAATAAAAAAAATTAACTTAATTTTCCTTCATGTTTTTTTTATGATAGTGATGGGCTGAATCGAGATATTTTACGAATCAAACAGTATTTTGATTGTTTAGTAAGGTAATTGAATTGATTATTTCGAAATAATCTCTCAGATAGTTGGCAAGTGAAATTATCCTTTTCTTAGCTCTTTATTGTCTTGTTAGTCTTTGCTTTTTATCTAGAAAGCGAGTGGAAAATGAGGAAAGATGAGGTGAGTGTGTCTTAATGTTTCATGAGCGATAAGGTGTAATCTGAAACAATGGAGTGATGTTTTGGTTGCCGACAAATAATATTTTTTACATCTGACATCTTTATGACTATCACAGTAACATGGTCATTCTTTTGTTTTATAGAGTATATAATATCATTTTCTTACTCGCCTCGCAAGCGATCATAAAGCAGCAGTTTTATAAATTGAAGACCTCGGGAGTTAAGTATTATAACCCACAATGTAAGACTGCTGTTGTGATAAAATTCTATCCTTAAATTTTAAAGAAATATTTAATTACAAAATATGTACGTAGGTAGTTTATTTTAAACCCCAAAATAAATTATAAAGTTATGTATCACTTTTGTCTGGATTTAACATGTGTACTTTATTACGCCTAAGCTGAAAACGACAAGAATGATGGTGGTCATTATTTACCCCCAAGGTTTTCAATTGCGAGTTAAAGTGTCGAGAATGTATCACAGAAGAAATAGTAGACAATCTTGATTTTATAAATGCAGCCCTGTTACACACTTCCAAATGTCTTTAATCTCAAACCATTCCAAAACTATCGGCTGAATTACATGATGTAAGTGCAGTTTCAATAATTTCATACATGTGTGGATGGACAAAAATACAGGTTCATTTTTGTCGGTGCCTGTTTTATTTTTCATAATGAACTGTAAAGGTTTATTTATACAAGACAGATGATAGTCACACACTGGAGAAAATATTTAATCTGCTCTTTCAGAGTTAAATAAATAAAATGTTTACGAGAAAATGAGCCACGTCTAAACCCAAGCAAAAATTGCGTAGTTTAAGGTATATACTTACGAAAATTCACTCGTTGGTATACGAGTTATCTCAGTCACGTTGAAAGGTTTTGAAGATTACCAGGATTTTACAGCTGCCAACTTGTACGATTCTCCCATATAATGTGCAATTTTGTGCCCTATTGTATGATTGTACGAGTTATGTAAATTATTGTAAGATTTCCAAGTTTTTCTAATTTTTTCCATATGGTAAATTTGTAACAAGAAATCTGGTACTGAAATTGCATAATTTCGGTATTGAACATGTGGTACATAGATTGTACTCAACTGACATACAGTGTCATAGATAATTAAGAAAACTGTATATCATAGATTCTGGAACTATCGTACTTAATTTATAGCTGTTCTACTACATTTTTCACTACAAAGTATCGTATTATTAATGCATTGTATGAACCTAACCCAAACTTTGCTGAACCAGTGTCAAACATACCTAATCGATAGTAGTTGCTTGCCTGGCTAAATGGCCTCCGTGACTCACGGAAAACAATTTGCAAGACTGTTTTAGTTTGAAATATATTTCAAGTTTACCATTTCCGTGTTTTAATTGCTCAAAAACATGCAGCGAACCTAGAAAAATTAAAGAAATCATCGTTAAGATCTTATTTTTCCAGGACATACGGAAGAGCACATAGTTGTGTATGGGTGGTGTTTTTGTAAACATGGTTATAGCCAAGCTTAAATTTATAATTTTGTTATTGTGGCTGGTCTATTTCAGTGTGGGTGCTTGCTGTATTGACTACCACGTATTTAACAGTCGTAAAATGTAGTACTATAACAACTTTTATGTTTAGAAAATACGCCATTGCAGTTTTTACAATGACTTTTTTATACATTTGCCAAACCTTGTGGATGTTTGGAAATTAAAAGTATGTAGTGTTAATAGTGTATAAGAGATTATATAGTACTCTCACATCTGCACGTTAAACAATGTACAATTTATTTCTCAGTTCCACAGTATTTGAAGTGTGGGAGAATGGGGGTTAAATGTACAAAGTGTGATTAAATTGGCTAGTTTGCACTCTTTAAGAATTGTTTGTTCATTTATGGAATTGTGAAAAAGAATTTAAATACTTTGTTACCAAATTTCTTAAAATGGGTGCCAATATATTGGTGTATTAAAATTAGTTTCTATTTGTGAACGTGCAGAAAGCAAAACTACCAACTAGGTTTGTTCAGACAGATTTCTTATAGATAGTAAAATTATTCGCAGTATTAATGTTTTCTTAACAGAACAGGCCTAGAGTAAAATTAATTCAGAAATTTCCCTGTTAATTTTGTTTTCTTTATAATAGAGAGGCTATGTTATATTAGCCATGAACACAACACATAAATATAAGTAAAAATTTTCTACTATTTTATGATATGTGATTAATTATTCAGTATGTTCTAAATTTATTTTGCATGCAACACTTTGACATTTTAACAGTGTAGTATTTTATTAAAAAATAGCTAAAGAGGTTTAGTTCAATGACATTTACACATACACAACATTTAAAATGCAGTGACTTGTTTACGCACAATTTTACTCATTTTAAAACTGTACTTTTTCTGAATCCTTGAGGTTGGCAGCTATGGGATTTTATAATGCTAGTCAAGTGAATTATGGGAAACCATCAAAAGCGATAAATAGTTTGCTAAGTGTTACATCCATAGCATTTCTTTACTCATTATATTTATAATGAATTATAATATGAGTTTTAGTAGTTCTCCCAGGTTCCATCGGTCGCGATTTTGAACACTGGTAAAACTACCTGAGGTGAAATTTCACACACCAAAAACTTGAAATTTTGGCTGGCTTAACTTACCCTCGTGAATTTTCGTAAGCGCCAATAGAATGTAAGTACATAATAAGTATCATTTTAGTAAATAACAGTGCCAGTTCCCTTCCGTATTGTTTTCGCACCAGTCAAAACATTTCAATTTATGTCCAACGTATTTCGGTGTAACTAATTCGTTCAGAAGTTTTGTTTCGCTATAATGATTCATCTGCATTGATTTTAGTTTAAATAGTTTATTCACATTTTATTCCGATATAATTCATTCACTTACGTTTTATCTCGGGGGGGGGGTAAATTTTCTCTCGGAAACAGTCAATTTCTGTCTAATGAAATATGGTTTCGAATGATGCGAAATGTTTCAAATGATCTACAAAATGTTTCGGAATATTCTAGAGCACTGAATAATTGCATATCTCTGGATAGTTAATTAATTCAGCCCATCACATTGGTGGGTCATATTAATGGCCTTTGATTTAGGAAGGCTGATATTTCTAACTGCAAAAGCAATTCAAGAAACAGCGGCTTAAATATTGGCACAAGTAATAAATATGCATATACATGTTGGTGCATCACATTTCACAATTTCACAGCAGGCAGCTACATATTATTTTTAATATAGCTTACCAGAGATCCGATAATGCAACATGATGGTAAACAAGAGTCTTTTAATATAGGGCATTTTCCATTATACATATGCATGTAGGGCTTGTTCCTTTATGCGCATAAGTGCATTTAAACATAAAATGTGTTTTGATAACTAGATTTGCATATACTTGAATTACAAACAAAACACATTTTTAAGCAATAGTGGCGATGATCAACTTGCCGAATGTTTCAATGAATCTTTTAGGACGATTTTTGTGTATACTTGTAGCCAAATATTTGGATGAATTTTTCGTTGGCAAATATTCTGTGTGCCAACACAATCCTGTATGAAATTGATTGCATACAAACAGTTGCACTAGCATCATATTATTATGTAACCACCTTAAGTTACTTACTCACGTATCACTGCAGAAAAAAAAAACTGGCAAAAATAACAATAATGGATTATTGATAACCCCCTCAGTAGGACGAGGTTGATGTAATGTGTGTGTGTATTGTATTAGTCCATGTAATAAGGGTTAAACTAAGTATTGTGAACCTTAGCTTTATTTTTAAGTACAGTAATCTATTTTTAGAGTCCCATGTACATTCTGTGCCTTCTGATAAAGTTTTAAGAAAGTTAAAATATTGTAATTTATTTATATTATGTATTATATCATTGTTCCACTCGTGCTCTTAAAAACTCTCGATGGTGAGACGAACAGGACCAAATTTCTTCAAGTATGCAAAACGTAACCCGAGTAAATTTTACATGAGTCAAAAAGGTCACGAGCAGCTTCTCGATCTGCGATTTACTCGTGATATATATGTAATATAAATATATGTAATACAAATAACCAATTCCACAGTGAAGTGAAATGAATGCGCAGCATTTAAATATTGAATAAACTGGCAGGGAACAGACTACATGTAATATAAATAAAATTATTAATTTTAAATAGGTTGCTAACAAAGCACTTCATAAAATATTTCAAAAGCATGAAATAGCGAATAGGTTTTTTTTTTTTTTTTTTTTTTTTTGTGTTTTCCACCATATTAAAAAACTTAACAACATTACAGGCGTTGATAATGTTCTGGATAACCTCTGGTAATGGCAGGAAACCTACCTGACTCCCGCTCACGAGTTTTAATAACCATATATAGTTATATAGTGGCTAGTCAACATAACCTCCTTCAACAGTAAATAAACAACTATAGTATGCAAAAGTTTGTAGGGTGGCATTCGTGTTCGAGCTGACTGTCCTTTGATGCAGGCACAAAATCAGACTCCAAATGGATCACCACTCAGCACACTTCGCGAATGCCAAACATTCCTAGCATGAAGGTTGTGAGTGACCAGCCTGCATTTGGGGTATACTTTTTCGATAAGTCAGTTGTGTGTTTTCTAGGGTTTTTGCTTAGAGTCCCTGTTGGTGTTTATTTTTACATAAGTGATGCCAGCCAGTGTTACTGACACTTCAGAACCAAGAGCTGGTCAGCCTAGTATCAATTAAGTATAGGGTAGTGATGATGCCTTTATTAAAGTCAGAGCACCCAGTGTGTTGCCCGGCCACCCTACTTTAGTCTATTGCCTGTAGATGATTAAATTGCTAGTTGTGCAATTGTAAGTTTCTGGAGTATTTGTTTCAATAAGAATTCCATGTTTGTTGTTTTAAGCCTAATAATCTTTTAAGAAAGTCGTTTGGTTAGTTAATTTAAATAATATTATTTGCTGAACAGGATATCACCTATAAAACCCACTCTCTAAATGTAAAACCGCTATTGGGCCTGGAAAAACAGTACAGTCACAGAAAACTATGTTCTGGATGCAATTGCTAGTGATTAGTCCTTTTATTGTAATATTTTGTCAAAAAATTTGTTCATAAGCCTTGAATTGGAATTATTCTGAGTTATGTTTTCTATCGACACGTCTCACTAGAATGTTATAGAACATTTTACGGGAAGGTAAGCTGCCATGTTATCTTCGGACGCCATTGCGGTTACCGAAGCTGGTCATTTTATTCTGGACTGTCGAGGGAGATGGACGTGTGTCGCGTTGCGCGAACTTGGCGTATGGTAAGAGTATCTAGCTGAGGGGCTTGGACGAGAACCATGGAGCCGTGATGGAAGACTGTGAAAAGACTTGCTAATGTTTTTTATTTTTAATTAACATTTATATATTGATGTGGACTTAAAGCGAGATCGACTGCGTGGCTGGCCCACTATCGGTTACTGAGGTTATCTTTTAGTACAGCACATATTAGTTTTCTTTGAGTTTTGCTTCATTTTGGTTCAATTAATTTTCTGTTCTATTTTATGTTTATGTGAAAGAGTAAGTATCTGTACCGATATAAGTGCGGTTGCATTGCTGTTTGAAAAAAAAAAAGTAAAAATAAGCTGTTTATTGAACCACGTGTTTGACTACTGTTCTGTATGCGTCCACCCTTCGATACCACGAACCCCTGAGATAAGAGTAGCTCACCGCTGAGGTCGAAGCATTTGTGGGGACTAATAAGTTTACATCTTGATATTGTAATAAAATATGTGGGGCCAGTATCGTCACATCTGGCGCCGCAACACGTGGGGCGTAGTACGCAGCGCATCAGTACCACCACAAGGTGAGTGACAGAATAATGAAATGCCAAACACCACCACCTATAGACAAGACTTTTTGTGCAGGGTAAAATATGTTTAAAATTACATTGTGTGTGTGTGTGTGTGTGTGTAATATACAAACTGGCTTGTCTGAAACATCTGTTGAAATTATTATAGGTGTGTGAAAAACATTTACTGCGAGCTCTAGGAAGTCGGACAATTGCATGTCTCCGTATATCGAGATAGCAATAAGGCATTTTCTGCCTGATATAACAAAATATAAATCTAACCTCTTGCAGTACTCTGTGTTTAAACAAATATCAAAGTGTCAGTAGAAAAGTGGCTTGCAGATAATGCGTGTTCTATAGAAGTACGTATATTCATATGAAAGTACTGTTGTTTCAGGCTCTTTAAGTATTTAGGATCGCAATCTTAGTTTTTAGTTCTTTTAAAAGTTGGCTAGAGGAAGACAGTTTCGTGGAGAAAGTGACTCTGATGCAGCAAGAACCTACAGACTTTTTTTATGAAGTGAGATGTAAGGGGCATAATGTACCTAAACGTATTGCAACTTCGACTGTTGCCAGAATAAAGCTGAAATGACTTCAATTTGCAGCAAGGTGGAGTTTCTGCACATTACTGTGGAGAAGAATGCCGTAATGCTGAACTTCATGGCTTTGGAATTCACCCTCCTCGTTTTCTGTTATTACCACATATCACCTGACTTAACCCCTTGTGATATTTTCCTATGAAGTTACATCAAAGATGCTGACCCCCGTAGTGTAGTCTAGTAGGCGCTGGTCTACAGTGTGAGAGGTCCTGGATTTGAATCCCAGCTTTGGCATGGATGTTGTTGTTCCTTCACCTCGTTGTTAAGGGCACGGTTTACTTAATTTTTAACCATCATCTGTATGTATAAAATGAAGTGCCCCACTCACTCGTCAACGCACAGCCTAAACTGCTGGACCTAGAAACGTGAAATTTTCAGCGTAGCCTCCCCTCATGACAAGGCATCCACTAAGGAAGGATTTTTCAAAAATTGAAAATTAAAGGGGTAAAAAAGGGGCAAAACTGTTTTCATGAAATTCTTGATAACTCTCTAACCTGATGATATATTGTTAATATTTTTACTTCAAAAAATTGCCCAAGCAAATGCATATTTCATAATTATTCAATTTTTCGAAATTTGAAAATTAAAGGGGTGAAATGCAGTTGGAAGTGTTTTCAATAAATCCTCTATTTCTCTTAAACCACTTAAGGTATCGAGGTGATCTTTGCATCAGATTGGTGCTCATGTAAATGTATAAATAATAGTTTCAGGTTTTTTCAAAATTTGTCCTTGAAAGCCAGTAAAAAAACGAAACATGTTTTCAATTAATCACCCGTATCTCCTAAACCGCTTGAGAAACCGAGGTGGTTTTGCTTTAAAATGAAGCTTACGTAAATACCTAAAAAGTAATTTCAGGATTCTTCAATATTCGTCCTTGAAAGCTGGTAAAAAAAATAAAACTTGTTTCCGAGTATCTTAATTAGCCATCAATATGCTCTGTGATTAAAATAGTTGCATAAGTAAATATCTAAAAAGTAATTTAATGGAGATAATGTAACTAACCTGACGAGAAATAGACATGCTCCTTTCTTTGAAGTTTGCGTACGTAAATATATACAAACCAATTTGAGGTAATACACAAATTAAAGATATACAGAGAATATAGTAACACCATCAATTCAATTAATATGTAATTAAAATTTAGTTACTCTTTTCGATAGAACATGCGGGCGAAGCCGCAACGGGACAGCTAGTGTTTTTATATTTGTACCATTGTAGGTATCAATTGTGACTCAATTGTGCTCTTATGAAATTCTTTCTCTCATAGTTTTTGCGTAATGGCTTGTAAATGTAAAAATTTGCATGTTACAGTTTTCAGTACGACACTAATACTAACTCGCATACCAAAGTGAAAAAAATGCACAGTGAAGATTTTTAAAATTCAACTTTTTTTTTTAATATAAATATAACCTTGTAGCCTAGTGTTACTCGCTGTGTGTGTTTTTATGACAGTTGGTTTTAGTGTCCTAATGTAAACAGTAACATGCATATTTTAACATTTACGAGCCATTACGCAAAAACTATGAGGGATAAAAAAATTTCATTAGAGCAAATTTTAGTCACAATTTAGGCTTCAAATAAAAAAATATATAAACACGACTATAAAATTTTCCGTAGGCAGTGTGTCCTTAAAGGGCTGTAATACCCTCTCTTTTCACCTTTCATCAAAAATTGTGATTCCAAATTACTTCTAGCATAACTGCAAGAAAGTAACGTATGTACATTCACTCATAGTGGCCACGACATGTTATGAGTGTGAAGTGGTTGATGTCTCACGAGTTTTATTAGAGTTTTAGAGGCACTTTTATTGAGCACTCATAGTGTTTGTAAAAACTTGAGAGTGATTCGTAATTATTGACGTGTTTGCTTTTACTGTGCATGTAATAGTTTTTCTACAGTAAACTTATGAAACCCAGAAGTTATTTGTGGCTTATGGTACATTAGTTGCAATATTAGCACAACTGACAATGACTGTCAAAGGAGAAGACATAATTTTGCTGGCAGGATTATTATAATGTGACTCTGATGTTATTTCCTACTAGTCGTAAAATGTATTGCAATTGCTAAGTGCTGTAGTTAATTAATAGTAGATTAAATGCTTGTATTGTCATATTACTGGATAGTTTAGACTGCATTAAATGGGTATGCGACAGTGGAATCACTATGTGTTTTTGTTCCAGACATCCGAATGATTCTCAATGATAAGACTCACTATGAGAAGTATGAAGACTTCATGGTGCGCAGAGTCCTGGCGGTGGATCCAGACACACGCTGGTGCCCTGCACCTGACTGCAGGTTGGTCTTCTATATTACCAGTAATATTACACAACCACCTGTCTGTCTAGTTGCTGCTGTAATCTCAAGAATTCATGAATTGTAAATATCGGAATGGTGGAGAAAGGCAGTTGGCCTAACAACTTGACATAAGAGACAAAACCACAAGTACCGTACTTACAGTTCATACTTGTAGATGGATACAGTGTACACATAAAGGGAAGACACGTCTTCTTGCGCAGTCTCAATGGTTTGCTGGTTAGACTGGCTTCATTGAACATGTCCATGATGGGCACACTGCAGCCGCATTGTGTGATGCTACTTTGTAGACAGTGTTCTGAGATAAACTAAGCGACGGCAGAAATTTCAAATCCTGAAGCTGTGGTGTTGGCCTGATGGTTGTAGTTTGTATTAGACAAGGGAGGTGGAGAAGTGGGAAAAAATTAAATTATCTGATGTGGAGCATGGAAGATGTACCGGGTTTGGTATGTGCTGATGGGCCAGTTGCCATTCCCAGTGTCGTATAGTTCTGAACTATTGTATGAACATGGCAAGGCTTTTCTTACTCGGGTGCTGTAACATGAGTCAAAATATTTGTTGTGAAAAACTGTATGAGCGGCAAATGGTTTCTCTTATCACTCTCAGTAACGTGCTGTAAAATTTATTCTTTGGTTCGCTTACTTTATGACAATAAGGCTGTGGGTCAAATTTTCAATTGCTGTGCTTGTAAAATGTTATGCATAAGATTTTTTTTTTCTGAAATAATTTGTTACTGTATATGGTGCATGAAGACAATATTGGTGTGTGTTTACTTCATGTGCCGATACAGTAGAACCTCGTTAATACAAACCCTGTTAATACAAAGTTCTCATTAATACAAAGTGATTTTTATTCCCCTTGGAATGGGAAAGAAAGTAATATAGTAGTAATGGGAAGATGGAGGGTGATTAACTACAGTGAAATAATTGGGGAAACTTTAATGAGGCTAGGTTTTTAAAGACCTCTTGAAAGAATTCAATAAAAGGAGTTTGTCCCTGTCCCAAAATTTTAAATTGAATATAACTACAGTAATTAAGAATTCTCTCAAAAAATACTCAGAAAAAATTTGTAGGAAGCAGTGTTCTCCCCAGCAAAAATTCAGAGCTGGGTGGTTCACAAGACCAGCTGGGTGCATCGTGGAATATGCTTGATGGTGTTGAAGGAATGTTTGTTTTTCAGCCGGGTGGTAAAGAAAACTAGCCGGGTGGGGCGCCCAACAAAGTGGGCGTGGGGAGAACACTGGGAAGTGCTGTTTTAAAGAGGCCTTGTATGTCTTAATGTAATAGGTAGCTTGCATAAACCAATGAAAACCAAACATTTGTAATTGTTGTAGTGGTATTAAGTAAGAGGGTTATAAAGAAAAGTGCTAAATTTTCTTTTCATGAATTTGTGTAATTCATATTAGAAACATTGTATGTATTATTTCAATGAAATATGAAGTTATTTATAACAATGCAAAACAGTGAAATAGGTTAGATTGAAATATTTTAAATTTTACTTTGCAATACTGTAGTTTATACATGTTATATAAAATGTTGATCGTTGCAGTTTGCATGCCTTTTTAGTGCTTCAGGACAAAAATTTACAGTTAAATACTTTTGTCTATTGGTGTTCTTTTCGTTGGAATTGAACAATGTTTTGCATTCTTATTTCTTTCTAGATGAATAAAACTACTTTTCAGTTCTTTATTCTTCTCGGTTCATGAATGTGGCCGAAAGTTCAGACCATTCGCCTCCCACCAAGGAGATCCAGCTTTGTTGCCCAGCGGGTTCTGTGCCAGAATTTTTGCGTATGGGAATCGTGCCAGATGATGCCGTTGATTGGCGGGTTTTCTTGGGGATCTCCTGTTTTCCCTGCCCTTTCATTACAGCGCTGCTCCATACTCACCTCACGTCACCCCTCACCAGCACTGATCTCAATGTTATGTTAAGTGCTGACCAAAATCTCTCACTCACTCAGTTCATGAATTGGATTCTAATGGCATGTTATCATTGTTGTAAATATTACACCAATTGTCACACACTTAAGGTGATGTAGGTTTTAGAACTACAAAGACTATTTGTATTGCATCTTCACCAATTTCCATAAGAGATGAAACCAGTAGATTGCAGACCTACCTTCTCAAACTTCAGTCCCACGCTGCTGCTCTATGTCCCATCCTGTGGCAAGAGACTGGACTTATGCCTAACCTTGCCGAATATAATTTATATTCTCTTTATTGATTGAATTTGTGAAAGTCTGTAATAATTGATTGGTTTTGGATTAGGGAAGGTTGGGGCAAATGCCTGGAATTTTGGGTTTTTGAATATTTGTGGACAGCAATTACATACATGATTTATGTTTCTGGTATGGCATCTAAAGTGCTATAACAATTCCAGCCATATATGGTGGTGTTATTTTGTGAGAGATATAGTGTATTTTTCGAAAGTGATTTTGTGGAGATATGCCGGGGATAAAAGTAAGGATTTGATTAAAGCATATCATGAAAACTTTATTTTTGTGGTTATATTTTTTGACAAATAAACAACCTCGACCCAAACTATTACTGAGCAATTTTTATGCAAAAATAAGCCAAATGGGCTAGACAAAATTGGTAACAAATTCTTGAATGTGTTACCTTAAAAAATAGTCTAATTTAACTATAGTATGAAAACAAACCAACAGTCACAAATTAAATAATAGCCACTAGAAACAGTACAACCATTATTCAACCCAACAGCAAGGCAGCCAATTTTTTTAATGAATCGCTCTAGATTTTACCACCTCTTACACCACATAAGATAAAGCAGATGATTGGGGGAGGGGGGGAGGAAACCTTTATAAGAGGAATTGCCAACCTACTTCATAAACAGTAGGAATCCTTGGTTTGCTTGACTACTAAAGAGTAAAATCAGTCAAATTTGGAAACATCATTTTGAGAAACCTAGTATTACACCCCCCCCCCCCCCTCCTCTTCCTCGGTCAGTTGCTTTCAAATTCCTGCAAATTTCAGCAAGTGTTTATACATTTCCTTATGTACATATCACACACAATTTAAATGCTATTCCAATTATATTAAGAAGTAACAGTATGTATGGTATGTTCCAATCATTCCTATAATTTTAATAATTCCATTTGTTTTTTATTGGTCTGGTCAGTCTCTGTAAACTATTTCTGCTTGCATTTCACTGCTTTTCCTTGGCTTCTGCCTTGTGTTACATTGTGCATGTGGCTACAACCTTTTTAATTTCTTATACGTGATTGAAATATCTCTTAGCACCTGATTATTACTTTTATATATTGCCTGTCAACTCCCCGAGTGTTTACCTTCTCTTATATCACCTCATTCTTCATTGTCTGTCTCCAGGTAATTGCTCTCGTGGTGTGTGCTATCTTCTTTATTATAATTGCCGTCATTTTGCCTTTGTTTACATTGTCAGTACTGCTATACAGGCTGTTCAGAAATTGCAGAATAAAAGCATGTTACATGAAACCTGGGCTAAATTGGAAACAAAAATGTTATAGTGTGTCTCGTGTAACTTTTCCATATTTTGACATTTCTGTTCTGAGAAATGTCCCTGGCAGTTCCATTGTTTGGAGTTTTAAACCTACCTGGCTTCTTGGAAAAGCACGGTCTCCACAATCCTGTTTTCAGACACGCTTCTCAGAAGTGAGCTGTCAAAATATGAAATTCTTACATGAGATAGACTATGGTGGCAAAATGTTGTAAAACATTTTTAGTTCACAGGGTGGTAACACAGCATGGAGAAAGTAGTTTCTTGCCCTTCACATCCAGGTATTGTTCTATGTAAGTTACATCATCGCGTAAATGTATAATAATGTTAATATTTCCTGGGATATGAACCTGCACCCATAATATTACTGTCAGAACAGTAGTAGTTAGATAAGCAAGACATATTTGGAGCACAATAGGGGACTACCTTCGTGCTATGTTGCCATATTGTGCATGTAAAATGTCATCTTACAATATTTTGCTGTGGACATTTTTGTCTCCATTTTAGCCCAGGATTTGTGTGATGCAATGTCTCCTATTGTTTTCTCTGTATCAAACCTTCAAAATACAGGCAGCTTTCCCTTTTGTTGAGCTCCTTTCCATTTAGCAGCTTAGTAACTGATGTGGTAGCAAGGAAGATACACTGTAGCATCATAAGAGAAGAAAAAAAAAGCTACAAGATTTTTTCTTTTTTTTTTTTTCCTTTTTTATTTTCATTTTATATCATTTCATTGCATGATACATACGTGTCCATAAACACAACATACCACAAGTTTACTGCTGCATGTTTTATACAACGTGTTCAGTTGATTGTAAAACATCTGTTTATACTTTAGATACATCATTTGTTGTAAATGGTAATCTGCAGTTTAATGTATTAATTCATTTATGTACAGTATTAATAATTGTGTTCTCTTTATATTGTACATACTTTGTCATCACAGATTGTAGAATAGATACAAATGCATGTTGTCCACAATGAAACACTCTTATTTAATTTGTTTTGTATAAATTAGTAAATGAATGTGTGTCATTTCTGCCTGTTTTACTTATCCCTCCCCTTTTCACCACTGTTGCCTGGAGTGCTACAGTTAAATGTATGCCAAGATGCCATTAGTTCTGCAAGACACATTAATGGTCGTGTGATTTTCAAAGTTTGTCTATCGTGAGAGTGCAGAGAGAGTTGAGACTTTATCTTTGTAGCAGCACCTGATACAGAGAGCATTAAGGAATGGCACTAAAAATTTCTGGCGATATGTAATGTTTTTCAGATTGGCATAGTCGGAAGCCGGAAACATGTCTCTTGCGAACATATTAAATCATACGAGCAAGCTCTCCTGTAACCCAAAGAAGTTGACTCTGTATCCTGGAAACTGCAAATGCCATAATTGTCTATTCATGAAGTTCTTTAAAAGCATTTGCATCTCTTTGTGTAAAAGGTGTGCAGATTCTTTCAAACAATTTCTCTGTGCAGGCAAAACTGTCTTGCAGTGTAATGTCAATTTCCGACAGGATGGTGGCTAAGAAGAAATGCATGTTCTCAGAATATCACATTGTCTGTTTTTTATGGTTAAACTGAAGTTACAGTTTATGCCACAAAAGTGCAAGACCTTCAAGACTTCGGATCTAAAATTGTGGAAAGAATATGCCCCATTATTTTGGACTTGTTGCAGCGGACAGTTGTAAACTAAGTACAAGCTATATGTACAGCATTTCCAAAGGGGTGCATGTAGACCATCGATTTTTTTTCTTTCTTTCCCCTAAAATCATGGAAGTGTGTTGTCAAACATGTGCATCATCAAACAGACCACATTTCAATTATTTCACTTTACAGAAACCTGATATATTATGGTGTATCATAATGGACATCTTGTATTTCACCACATGTGGATATGCCAGGATCCCATTGGCACTTTGTTTAGAACAGCTTGTTAATAATTATTTTAAACTAGAATTTTGCTGTGATGTCACTTAATAGAATTTTGGCTTAACATGTTGCTAATAATTTACAAATTGCATTTTTAGCAATTTTTTATTCCAAAAGCTGTACTCGTATGTACTCTACTTGATTGCGAGCATTGTATCTCTTTCTCTGGTGTATGTTTTTGTATTGATGTAAAATGTTTATGTGTTTTGTTCCAGTTTTGCTGTGATAGCAGCTGGGTGTGCCAGCTGCCCCAAGATAAAGTGTGAGCGGCCGGGCTGCGACTCGTACTTCTGCTACCACTGCAAAGCAGAGTGGCACCCCAACCAAACCTGCGACGCAGCCCGCGCTCAGCGCTCCCCAAACATTCGCTCATCATCGATCAGCTTTAGTCAAGACTCGCAGCACCGTAAGTGAATGTTTACACTTCCCTTCTCCTCTGTCTCCACAATTGTTTTCTCTTAGTTGACTTTGCCAACCTGGGGCTGTTTTGCACTTTGAAGGTGCAGAAACAAAGAAATAAGGGAAACACACTGGCACCTAGTGCTCCGCTGTACTTGCATGCAAGGTGAGAACTGACAACTGAAACAGTGGGACTTCAAAATGTGACCGGTAATATTTTGTCGGACAACGTGCAGCAAAAGTGGAACTTACATTTATAAACCTGGGTATTAGTTTTTAATACCACTGTTACTATGGAATTTTTTTTTTGTTAGAGGGTTTATAATCATGGTTTCAAGTAGTTTACAAAGTAGGCCTACTCGTAACTCTCCTCTGAAATGTGTTATCTTTTCATAGATCGGTGCCTTACGTAGTTACACAAAAAACTTCAAAATAATGTCCAATTCGCTGCAAAGCAGTTCAACAACCAATTAAACAGGCAGAAGATTTATTACTTTCTGTTTTTAACTATTATAGTTACTGTTTGAGACTCTACATTTTTTAAGAGTGAAGGTGGGGAATTTCTTTAGGAAGGCAAAACAGTAACTCTTTTAAACACAGTATTACAAGGAAGTAGGGTGAAGTACTGCACCTTGGTTGCTTTTCATCCACTCATCTTCTCATTGAGGACATGTACTTTCACATCAGGAAACTTATTCTTGTTTAAAATATTTTTCATGTATCTACATCCCACCAAGGGGATCCAGGTAAGATTCCCGGCGGTGTGGTCCTGGGATTTTCGCATGTGGGAATCGTGACGGATGATGCTGCTTCCCGTCGGGTTTTCTCGGGGATCTCCCGTTTCCCCCACTCATTCATTCCGACGCTGCTCCACACTCACATCATATCACCCCTCACCAGCGCCAAAGACCTTGATGTTAAGCGCTGACCAAAAATCACTCTCACTCACTCACATATCTACACCATTTTTGTGTATTAAGACTCATTTAATGTTTGCTGTTATTTTAAAATGTGTTACATATACCTCCTGTGATACAGATAATAATAATTCATATAAGACTTAGTATGTAACATGGCTGTTAGTGCAGATACATTAGCATGTGACCATTGTATAGTCAGTTTAACTTACGAACCAATTTTTTTAGCCTACTTTCTGAAGGAAAAAGTTGTCTTAAGATTACCTTTCTGTCTGTGTGGGCATTTAAAAAAAAAAAAAAAAGGCCAACTGTGTGCACATATAGTTCTTTGTAATCTGACCTAACTTTTTTGTGTTTTGTTTGTGACATGTTCATATTTACAAAATGTCACCCATTTTAACATTTTTTGATGAAACTAGACATCTAAGGAACCGTACTTTATAATTTCATCAAACTTGGTACACACATATTACGTACAAAGTTGACTTGACTTTTATGTATTTTGTTCATCCTGCATGCATATTTTCAAAGTGGCAGCCATTTTTCTAGTTTTAGCATATTATCACATATCTTAGCAAATATTTTTCAAAATTTCACCAAAATTGGTACACACATACTACATATGCAGCTGACTTGAATGTTGTGAATTTAGTTCGTGTGTTCATATTTTCAAAATGGCAGCCGTCATATTTTTGTCTTATCACATATCTTAGGACGTATTTCTCAGAATTTACCCAAACCTTGTACATGTATTCTACATGTAAAGCAGACTTGAATATTGTGCATTTCTGTTTATTTTTTTTAAATGGCTGCTATTTCCATATTGTTAGCGTAGTATAACATTTATCAGAAAATATTTTTCAGAATTGTATCATACTTGGTACGCATATCGTACTGGCTTGACTTGTGTGTTTTTCGCTCTTCCTGTGTTGACGTTTTCGCAGTGGTGGCCATTTTTATATTTTTTAGCATAGTAGTAATTCATATCTTGGGATATATTTTAGCAGAATTTCATCAAACCTGGTACAAACATACTGCATACAAAAATTTACTTTACTTTTGTATATTTTGTACATCCATCTGTAATATTATGAAAACGGCTGATATTTTTGTTTATCTTTATGATAGGAAGACATCTCAGAAAACTATTTTCTAATTTAATTAGCTGGTTACTTGCATATTACTTAGCAAGCTGACTTATGTGTTAGTATATGTCGTGTATCATACATCTAAATCAATGTTATTATTTAATATTACTACTTTGCGTAAACTGTTTTAACTTTCAGGGTTAATTTGCACCCATTTTGAGGAAAGTAGGCTTATCAGTTAAGCTGTAACATTATTTTTCAACTCTTTCATCATACAGTACACGCAAATGTTTATTACTATAGCTTCCAGGTCTGTGCTTAGAATTTTATTTAAAAAATGTTTATTAACACTGTATTATTGAGTTTTTTCTATCATTTTTTTACTTCTTGTACTTTAAAACCCTGCTGTTACAACTGCTCAGATTTTCCAACTCTATTTTAGGATCCATAAATAATTTGGATTGTAAAGTTCTAAATTTTAGGAAAAGCTGCTAAAATTATGTGTGTTTGTACTGTTGCTGGTTGCTTTGCATTGTGTTTATTTGTGAGGGGTGAAACGAAGTGAGTATGAAGCATCACCGGAGTGAATGGGCTGGGGGAAATGGGAATTGAACGCGGATCGCCTTGGTGGGAGGCGAATGGTGCGTTTATTTATATTGTAATTGATGCTTTACTAAAAGTCTGAATTAACCCCCTAGCTGTCTGCGTTAGCCAGTACCTATCAACTCTGTGTGCCCCTTTTCTCGGCGTGCGTATCAACTGCGTTGCCGTTGGTGGTATTCGACTCGTCAGTGTCCTTGCTCATCTGTAAGCTACTTTCACTCGCTGATTATGTTTATTATTTTGGTTTTTGAGCAGTTTTCATTATTCTCGTTGAAAACCTACTAAGCGTTGTTTTTGTGTTCCCTTTTGTAGTTATGACTTCTGCGATAATTATTTAATTGTGAAATTTTGCATTTTAATACACACAAACATTTTGTGTAAGAAGTAATTTATATGAAACTCATCGTACATCACCAGGAACTGTTGGTAGTGTATTCTCCGTGCAGTGTAGTAGGCACCACATTCTGACAAAGTCCACTTCCAGGCTTTGTAGACTGGGACATAACGTTACTTTTGTGGACAGAGTACTTTCACTCTGGCCATTTTGGAGATGTGACAGCAAATATCTTAATGCATTCATAATATATAGGTGCCTTGCATAATGTCATACCGCCAAACATTGCAGTCACGCATCGTGATTGGTTATTTCTGTTCCATAATTGAAATTGGGGCAAGAATTCGGTAAGTCCTTGCTTAGCGTTGTGGTTAGGTTCTTGGAACAATTACGTTAATCAATAATGTCTCTTAATGAGGCAGTTTTACTCACTGGGTTTGTAAAAATCAGCGCTGTCCACTTGCACCTAGTAATATTTCATTCTTAATGTACATTTGACTTTTTTTCTTATTTTCTTTCTGTGTTTCAATGTGTTTTTAGTCAATTAGAAACAATTTTTCTTAAAAAGAAAAGTTTAGGAAGTATACAAATAGTTTCTCTGCATCACACAAATATTTTTCTTTCGTACCCTAAACATTTTCTGCACTGTATTGTCATTTTAAAGCAACTAAAACCTACTTTCCAATCATAAATGTAAACTTAATTCAAGTCATATTTCAGAGAAACTTTGACAGTTATTACCATGAAGTAATGTAATTTGTTGTAATGTTAGCGTCATAGCTGTACCACTTTTTTTCAGCCTAATTTTTGTAGAGGTACCTTGCTTTTTAGCCATTTCATTGCCTACAGGCAACAGCTGTATACTGTTTCTCATTGTTCTACCGAGGCTTAGACACATGGTCCTGAGTATCCAAAACATTGTGCCTGTCGCACTGAAAGTTTGTTTCGTTTCACTATCAATACTGCAGATGCTCCAGCCACGCAAACGCAGCTTGGTGTCTCACAACATGCCCTCTTTTATATACTGTGTTGTATTCGTACCTCCATGTACAAAGCAAACTACAATGTATGAAAGAAAGTGGATGTGATAAAATCAGTAACTTCACGCACTGGTAATTTACCTTTCCGTCAGTTAGCTCGAAGCACACAACTTTATAGTCATTTATGAAAAAATACTGCTTGGTTAACAATGTTTTCTGTATAAAGTGGCCAATCACCAGTAATAGTCAGATTCTGATCACACTCGTGTAAGCTCAATTTATTTTTTAGATGTAAGCAAACATCACTTTGATTACTTTTTATATGATTCAAATTGAAATATTTTTCTCATACTATTTAATCCAACTTCGTGAATTTTCAACAACACATTTTTGTGTTGGGACTCTCTAACATGTGAGTACTATAGAATAAACATTCTTAAATCTTCAACTATCTATACAGAAGTTCGCTATTGTAACACGACCGCGGTTGTCATTTCAGGATGAATACATTATTTTCGTGGCTAGACTAAAAATGCAGTAAAGGTAATGTCATACTGAATGTTTATTATTTATTGTGTCAGGTACATTCTAATACAATTTTGTGTTCTTACGTGTTGAGAAATAATTGTTTAAAATAAAACTTTGCAGTTACAAAACTGTGGCTTTTTAGTAACAAAGTAATTTACTTTATGATCTCTTAGGTGAAAGTACAGAAGATATAACAGTAGTGAAAATAATTAAATATGTAGACGGAACGTTGAAGTACCAGCCTGTGAGTACTTCAATATTCTGTCTAGGTATTTAGTTGCTTAACCTAGCAGACTATGCTTTATTCCACAGTAGTGAAAATAGTATGCAATATAAATGGGCTCATGATAAGACAAGGTACAATAAAATACACCTGATGTATTGTGTTTCCGACTATGCTTATTTAGTTAGTGGGGTAACATTAAGTGAATTAGGATATACATTAAAAAAATGTCTCGTACTAAGAAAATTTCTGTGGATACTAGTTTCCGGAATTTTGTTTTATTAAGTACACAAAAACTGTTGTAATATTTAGATGCTTACTCTAAATTCTTGCAAGTATACCAATATATCCTTATATTTACAAATATTTTTTGTATATTTACAAATATTTTTGTATATTTACAAACATTTTTGTATATTTACAAACATTTTTGTATGTTTACAAATATTTTTGTATATTTACAAACATTTGTGTATGTTTACAAACATTTTGTGTAAGTTTACAAACATTTTTTATTTGTTTACAAACATTTTTTATTTGTTTACAAACATTTTTTATTTGTTTACAAACATTTTTTATTTGTTTACAAACATTTTTTTATTCGTTTACAAACATTTTTTGTACTATGTTTACAAACATTTTTTGTACTATGTTTACAAACATTTTTTGTACTATGTTTACAAACATTTTTTGTACTATGTTTACAAACATTTTTTGTACTATGTTTACAAACATTTTTGTACTTTGTTTACAAACATTTTCTGTATACATTTGACAGCAATTGTTTGAAGAGACAGAAAAATTTGGTTTCATGTTCCAAGAAAATTTGTTGTAAAACAATAAAACATTTGTAAAATGTAACAGTATGCTGACGGTTATTTTGTTTCATTTTGTACACACTAAGTTACTTTATAAACATATATTCTACTATTCACGTAACTATTTGGAAAATTTAAACCACTGTAATGAATGACAATCTTGTCTTGCATAGACTGATGAATGTTTTAGGTTATGTTAGATAAAATGTTAGTGGGATGACATTGAGTGAGTATTTGGTTTATAAGGGTTATGCTTGTCTGTGCCGAGATGCTTATTCAGCCACCAGCTGGTGTAAGACCGGAATGAGGATCCCTAGGTGCATGCTCCAATTGCAGTTTGCTACGCCTATGTCTACATTTTGTTGCGGGTCATGCATGAGATATACTCTCGGGGCGTTTTGTTTAGTTCTTTAGAATTTTATATTTTTTATTTCTAACATAAAATATTTTATTGTATTTTACTTTTTATTTCACATTCGTTAAAATATGGCTGATATTTAAGGACACTTAAAAATAGTGACTCACAAAATACAACTAAATTTCAAATACTTTGAGTTTTCTACAAATTTCACCAAAATTTAGTTGAAAGCATTGTTTCTCGCAAATTCAGATGCATTGGTGGACGTTTTGTCACAAATCAATTGAGGCACAATCATCAAAATGTGTAAATTTTTCTTTTAACTAATTTTTACACTGCTTCAGAGTTTTAACACCAAATTTTTAGGCTGCTTTTAACATTTTTAAACACCGAAATTGGCAATTTTTACTCACCGTTTTTAGGGGTCCTTATTGATATTCTTTTGTCAAGTAAATCTTTGGTTGCTCAGTGTTTTGTAACATTTTTTGGAACTAGGGGTCTAACTGGATATAATTTTTTTGGGAGGTACCTAATCAATAAATTAATTTGTTTTTAATTTTAGAAGTTATTTTATTTACACACAAGATAATTGAATATGTACTTTTAAGATTCATGCAAAAAAAGTAAATGTTTTTATTTACAGAGTTATTGGGTGGTTGAAAATCGGACCACCAATTTTACAAATTATTTATTAAGACCACTTCTTTCAGTTATTACTATCTTATTCCCAAAAACCTTGAGGAGTCGTAACAACAGGATTTTAATTGGGTACTAAATTGGGAATGTTCAGTTTGGTAAATGTGGTTTGACAGTTTTTTGTTAGTTTGTAGAGGTTCCAGTACTGATTTTTTTTCTAGGGGACGACATCAAGCCATGTCCACGCTGCCAAGTGTTGATAGTGAAGATGGACGATGGCTCTTGTAACCACATGACGTGTGCAGTCTGTGGTGCCGAGTTCTGCTGGCTGTGCATGAAGGAAATTAGTGATCTGCACTATCTCAGGTGTGTTCATACTGGCTCCCTGCTTGTCAGCCCAACCGAGCGAGGTGGCGCAATGGTCGCACTTTTTCACATTCGGAAGGAACCGGGTTCGATCCCTGGCTCCGGCTCTCCTGATTTTGGTTTTCCGAAGTTTCCCAAAATCGCGGTTAGGCGACTGCTGGGATGGTTACTTAACAAAGGTCATGATGGACTCCTCTCCCAGTTGCTGTTACATTTATTCATGATAGAACTTTGTAGTCGTGAAGGGGTTGGGGTGGGTATAGGTCGTTCGGAATAAAGTGAGCACTAAAGTTTTAACCTTTGAAAAAAATCACTAGCCATTGCAGCATATTAGTCAACATTAACAATAGTTACATTATTGTTTGTATGGTTGGTAGCGAATAATTGCATGTAGTTCCATGTATTTTCTTATTTGAATGCAGCATTAATGACAGAACATCAAATGCAGTCAGCCTCCGTGTATACCACATACTTTAAAATATTATTTTATGATCTTATTGACATACCTACTGACTGTGTAGTTTGACTTGGTTAGTGCCACCACAAAGTGATGCAACTGCCCGCTGAATTCAAAACTGTGGTTGACACATTGCAGTTAACGCTCGTGCCACGGACGTAGTTCAAAAATTCCACCAACAGGTGGCACCAGAGTTAGGTTTTCGCTGCTTCGCTCGCTGTATTTCTCCGTTGAGTAATAAATATGGGTTACTGATGAACACATTCAAAAGTATTATGACTTATTGTTTTTAATATCATTGCTAAATTATGTGAAGTCATTAAGTAATCTGTAATCTTTTACGATCGCCAGCCTGAGCATATGGAATTAGAAATAGCATTTTTTTTTTCTGTTTCGCACATTTAGAAAATACATTATTTATTGTTTTTTGTAATTACGTCGTCGTTTTTGGCAGTATGCTGAACGGAACTTGAATTCTTGAATTGTGTGTGTCGCACGTGTTTATAGTGGCAGTTTTGAATTACAGGTTAATATACTACGCATGCAGTTACGAGATAAGTAACGTTAATACATAGTATGTGTCGTAACCAGTTATTCGATGCAGAGAAAACAGTGTTATAAAACGTTAACTCGCAGGCAGTGGCAGTCGTCTCAGTGCAATACTAATCAATGCCTCAAAAAATTTAAATGTCCACATCCCAAGCGAAAAGCGGGGGGTGGGAAAAATTTAATTGTAAGGTGCATAATGGTTCTATTTAAGGAGTTTCCAAATTAAAAATATTAATATATTGCTTTTAATAATTGTTCTATTTTTATAGGTAATGTATGCTGCAAAAAAACCCATTAAAAATTGCAACTTATGTATCACAAAGCTATAATTAAATGACTTTCGTAACTATTTGGCAGATATTTACTGGCAGAAAACTGACCTTGAACGATAAACTATTATTGTTAAATCTCTTACAAATACACTTCCACACTACACAGTTTTTATAGCAGCTATTATATTTAAATGTGATGGAAGGCACCAATGATATGGGTATGAATCAGTGACAGAGTACAAGCGCGAGGTATGCAAAATATCCCCAAGAAAAACCACCGACCCCACGCAACATCGTCCAACACTCCAGTAAGATTTCCACATACGTAAATCACGGGAGACGCCACCGGGATTCGAGAAGGATCACCATGAAGGAAAGCAAGCAACCTGATTGCTCGACAGTCGCGACCTTTACCAATTAATTTCCTTGTACGAATAAAATAATTTCCTTTCTCTGAATGCTTGACATAAGCGTAAAAGTGTTTTAACACCAGCGTAAATACACAGTACAGTGTACACTCACGGTTTCCTAAGCTAAAAGCGTAGTTAGAAATTGTCATGGATAATTTTAGTTTTAAGAATAAAAGATTGTGATTTTCAAGTATAGTTTGCAGAAAAATAATTTTCTGCTGAGTTAACAATATATATATTTTTTTATTTTTGACACAAAAATATAAAATTAAATTCCTTAAATTTCTGCCATGATATAAAAATAACTTGGAAAATTTAAATGTTAATTTTGTACGTTAACTCAAATATGTATATTCTGTGTGATTAATCTGAAACATCTGTTAGTTTTATCATTTCTTGGACTAACGTACTGCTATATAACCTCAAACATAAATATTCAATGAGAAAATTTGCATAGTCGGTCCACGGTTAATTCAGGTTTTTTTTTTATGTAACTTAGACATTTTCATTTCAGTTTAGAGAAACAATATCAAGTTGTATTTTTCATGTAACGGTAATCATTTGGTAAATATTCACTCTTAATAACAACTTAACTTAAAATGATTGTAATTCACATTTGTTAAGTTTTTATCAATCTAAAATGCTGTATGAAACGACTCGTACTCATCTCAACGTGAACAGAACCGTTTCCGCTCGCCACACTGCCATCATTCCTGCAGATGGTTACAAATCCACTAATGAAGTTACACTACACATTCACCGACCATCACAAACCCAACATAGCTCCACAGCATGCGTGCATGCAAACAAATATTATAAATTATTACCTAATTCCTGCTTACCCGTGTAACCACTATCATGTTTCCGAAGAAATTATTCTCGTAAGCTGTGTTATGTTGCAAAGTCTCAAGATATTGCAGTCAGATGTTGTTGATATTTTTATAACTTATACACAGAGACTAAGAAGTCTCTTATTTGTCTTAAAAAATATATAAAATTTCATAGTGCCAGAATTACATTAGCCAAAGAAAAAACAAATGGAAAGTGAATCCAACAGCGCACCCACCGAATTCATGACACAAGAAAAAAAACTTTTCACATGCCTAATTCAAGCAAAAACCCGATAATACACGTAGAAAGCAGAGTGGAAGTTGTCCAGAAACTGGTCACGGTCAAGCCACCTAGAAACTGTTCACCCTACCCTGCTCGGTTTGGTGGTTTTCGGGGGGTTTCGGCAGTTGGGGCAGATATCTTCACTGCACGGATTTCACCGACAGTTGCGGGAGGGGTGGGGATGTGACCCTTGCTGTTTTTTCCTACTATGACGTCGCTTTCCCGTGCACTGCCTGGCACTGCATGGCACATCAACCCCGGCTGTGCGGCTAGTCCCTAGAGCTTTAGCGCGGTTTAGCTGACAAACAATAAAACTTTGTCCTGGCAGAAAAACAGTGTTTCCACACAGACGAATACGGAAACATATTTGTTGGCGAGAATATGCTCAGTGCAATTGCGCCGATGCACTACAGTCGGCCGCCACTTCTCGCAGGCATTTATAACTAAGATTACTATTGAGTATAGCATATATACAGCGCCCGTACAGTTAATGAGTAGATATTATAGATAACATTTATCGCAGCAGTGTAATGTAAATGTAAACATTGTACAAGCCTATGTAAATAAAAGCACTTGAAAATGTTTATGTTTACATGCAGCGGAATGTTATAAACTGGCGGTTAATAGAAATAAATCAGGGTTTTTTATAGTGCTCACTTTATCTCGAATCACCTACAGGGTGTCTACAGACAGTAGCTACAGCCAGTGTGCAGTGACCTTGCCAAGGATGCACTGGAGCTACGTGGCTCACAAGCGAGTGTGATGCAACTCCCAGTGAGATAAACATAAAGCCAGGTCATCTGACTGCACTGACATATGGTTTTCATTACTGTCGCGTGTTTTGTTTCTTATGTGAAACAGTCGGTGGAAAATTATTTCTCAAGACATATTAATTTGTGGAGGTGGCAGTATATTTGATGTTGATACCACACACACACATGCATGTACGCACGTACATATAGTGTTTGGACACCCATAAAAATTAACTAAGATCATATGACACAAATTATTAGCTTTGAGGTATGAAACATACTTATTAGGTTTTTTTTTTTTTATTTCTGGTGAAATGTCAGAAAATCTTAAAGGTTAGTCTCTTTTCAGGTAAATATACATCTATTTAGTGTCAGTCTCAGTGATTCCACCGTCCTGCTACTACGTATTATGTTGGTTATTTATTACTGTAAATTGCAGGGTTTTTGATTTATTGGAAGGTTGGCTTTGTTTTATTTCCTCATTTTCTAATTTGTCTCTGTGAACTTTATTTCTTCTATGTCCTTGAATGAAGGTTACTAGTATTCTATGGGTATTAGTTGTTTACGGCATGTGTGTGATAATTTACATTAATAAATTTTCATTGTTCATTGGAACTTAAAGAATTAATTTACGTAGTTCTCAACTACTTGGCAAGTGAGCGTGGCATCCAGACATCATACAAGTAAGGCTAATAGAAAATGTGAGTGTTGGAGGCACTTTTACGATGGCTTCAGTTAGGGGACAGGGGGACCTTAGGCAATTGTTAGTTAAACATATTCTGTGTGATTAGAGCTTGAGGATGTGTAGGCTGTAAGGCTAACTCTTGCTCATCGCCATTTGCCCTATTGTCGGTACATGCAAGATGCTGAACTTATGTCATTCTTCCCATCAGCTACTCCCCTGAATATGACAGGGTGTCCAGCGACTGGTAAATGTGGGAAAAGTTTGAGATTTTACGTACGGCAGGAAATGTGTGAGAAATGTACGAAAATTCATAATAACTTCGGGGGATTATCCACCGATGCTTTATCCATTATAAGCGTAGTGCATTGTCCCATTTTCTCAAGGTCTAAGCGTAGCCAAGGTAGTAGAGCCACTTTGGCAACTTTCGCCTTTTCAGTTGGCTACGTCCCAATTGAACGACAGTCTAGACGTGCTGAGTTGCAGTGCCACACATTTTCGGCGCTTTCAAAAGTTTATGATGGTAGGTATGGCAATAAAAAAAAAACAGTTTTTAAGTTTTTCGAAACATAACACGAATGAAATTTACCCGTTTAGGATATCCACCTGTCACCCTCTCGAGCA
The DNA here is from genome assembly GCA_003012365.1 of Medauroidea extradentata. Taxonomy (NCBI): domain Eukaryota; kingdom Metazoa; phylum Arthropoda; class Insecta; order Phasmatodea; family Phasmatidae; genus Medauroidea; species Medauroidea extradentata. The sequence goes on from PNEQ01001274.1 coordinate 43,296, forward strand.
AGGTAAGCAGCGATTAGTAGATGAAAGTCTACATTTTGTGCAAAAATAAAAAAAAAGTAACAATAGACAACCAAAACGAAAACGGGCTTTTTCGAAAACTCACCTGCTGGAGTAGGGTAGGTTATCTAAGTCATATGACCAGCTTTTGTTTATCACTTAAAGAAAGTGCATTTTGCTTTTCAAGGTGAGTGAGAAGTTAATAGAGAGGCCATCAGTTTAAATTTCGAACATCTTAAACTTGAAATTTGGCTGACCTACCCTACCCTACCCTACTCTACTCTACCCACCCCTCGTGAAGTTTCGTAAGTATAGATAAAACAAAAAAATTCTTTACACAATCTCGCAATGGCGCTAAACAATCTACGAGGCTTGACTGGTTTAGGATGCCCATGATTCGCCTATAATTCACAGATGGGCGTGATCATGTAAAATTTCCTAATTGATGGCAGTACTATCGCACTCCGGGACATTTACGTGAAACTGGAAAACAATTAAGAGAAAAGTGAATTTGTGCTTTTTCCACTAAACAATGTGATGCTCTTTCACATAATGAGAGATACGGTTGATCTAATTAATCGTTATGTATATGCATCCATGCAATTGGCTCCGTTTATTCACATTTTGGGTGCAAGAAAACTTCACTTGGATAACTTACCAAACGACCGTAACCTTGTAACTTTATGACATAATGAGTCAGTCTTGCAAGTTATTACAAATATGTACGACACAAGTTAATTTTGCAAGTAAATTATAATGCATTTGGCAAATTTAGAATTGCTCTAATGAGAAATATTTGATTATGTATCCAAAAGAAAGTTACAAAATTCAATATGGCGACAACGCTTATCGTTTCCCTTTTTTTTCATTCTCATTTTGTTCTCATTATAAATTTATATACATAGATGAGTACTGCTTTTGAAGTGAAAATGTCTACATGTTAAATTAGTGTAAAAATGTAATTAAAACAAAACGTATTTTCCTGCTTAAAATGTAAATACGGGACGTGGCCTGTTGTATTGTGCTCTGTAGGTTGGGCCTACTGCCGCGGTAGTTTTCACTTTATTATTGATTTACGTAATTGTTGTTCATGTGCAGTTAGGGTATTGTTTTGCTTGAAATACATATTAGCAAAATTAACTTGTTATAAAAATCTTACTTTTCTGTAAGGGCCACTATCATTGATTTATAGGCTGTATTTCAAGAGTAGTGAAACCTCTTTAATACAAACCTGAAGGGACCAAAATTTTTGCTGTTTGTAATAAAGAGGTTTGTATTATCAGGTGTTGGCCAAAACCTTAAAAAGTTTCTGAAATTTTTATAATTATGTTTATCCACTCAAAACTCTCATTCTTATCACAATGGCCTGTTTTATCTAGAGGACTTTATTTTACATTGATTTACATATAAAGAAAATTTTTATTGAACATTAAAGTTATTATTTAATTTCAGTTTTCATCCCAAGGGGAACAAAAACCACTTTGTATTAATAAGAACTTTGTATTATCAGGGTTTGTATTAACGAGGTTTGACTGTAGTGGTCGAAATTTGGTATTGTTCGTTTGTACGGCCAACTTGGTCGTATGAACAATTCTATGGCATTGATGAGTGTCTCCCCCCCCCCCCCCCCCTTTATATTATTGCCCTCTTATTTCAGTATTTGGGAGCTTATTTTGTAGAATGTCACATAGTCGGTTGTTGTGTGTGGTTGTACCCACAGTTCAGTTTTCTCCCAATTAGATAAATATGATAGTATAGGATGTTTTATTGTACCATGTTCTTTTCTTTCTATCATTGAAAGAGTGCATGAAGGAAATGTATGAAGAATAACACAGCTACTAGATATGCTATCTCGCTTTCAAAACTGATAGTAAGCTGTGGCCACGTGCTATTAAACAGCTGTCACAGTTCATTGAGCTCTCTCGCTGACGACGCAGGGTAAATTTCATCCGTGGTATATTTTGCCATTTATGCAGAAGAGTATTTTTTTTACAGCACCTGTATTGTTTTTGTTAATGTACATGCAAAAAATAGGCATGTGGCGAGTTGTTATAGCATTGATTCCAATTTTCTTGTGTGTATGTTTTTTCCCCCTTTGTATGAGAATTCTGAGAAACATGTGGGAAATGTACTAAAAATATACGCTGAATTGGAATTTGGCTGGACATCCTGTATGACTTCAAGCAATGACACTATATTTTTATGGCTGGATATTAAACATAAAAGTATGCTATGTGCCTCAGAACAACTGAATTTTCTGTATTAAAAATTTAACAGCTGAAAGTGACAAGGAAAACACTGTTAGTCATTTTCACTTTTCCAGAACACGGATAATAAACAAAAGGGAAAATTAAACTACTTTACAGTGTAACAATTTTGAATGCTATTCGTAAACAGACACTAATGATAATTGTATGTAGACAGGTGGAGTGTAATTTGAATAAACCATTTTTTGTAAAGCTCTGAGAGGTATTCCTGTTGTGTGGTGGTCAGATCATTCGACTTCTACTGTGGCACTCTAGAGGAGATTATCAGTAGGGTCACAGGTGATTTTCACATGTGAGAATTATGATGGAAGCTGCTATTGGCTAGATATTCCGGCTTTCCATACTTTATTCGTCTGCTGATGCGTAGTTGCCTCACTTCATTAACTCCTTCGCTGCGAAGGAGTTAATGAAGTGAGGCAACTACGAACTGTCGAATATACAAAATATTTCTAAACTGTGTCATGCGACTAGTTGAACATTGAATAATGACTCTGTAAACCATAGATACATTGTTTTCTCGCTTAAAAATAACCAAAAAATTAACACTATCTTCCACAGTTAAAAATTTTTTATTCTGCAGCAAAAGAGTTAAAGCACTGAAGCTATCACTTATAAATGCTCTTTACAGTGTGCTGTTCAAGCAAAACCTTTAATGCACACTGGCTTGTACTGTTCGTTTATATGTCCTGCAAGAATTGTGTAAAAATACTTTGACATATTCTTGTTAGACAAGAGAATGGACTGGCAGATTTTAGCAAGTTTAGTGTGTGTCATTAACATATTAAAACTGCTTAGAATTTACATTCTACAGTATTCAAAACACATGTGTTGGTAAGAAGATGCTGATAGTTAGAGAGTGAACCATGTTTCCTGCTCGCTAGACGTTGTTCATAGCTTTAGTCTTATCTGTCATTTGTCAAGTCACATAATTTTTTTAAATTTTATCTGCATCCAAAAAACATTTTTGTGTCATAGTGGTCATTTTCACCTGTTGGGTTTTCTGATGTTTATTTCATGAGGGTGAAAACAGCTAAAATCGGATGTTCTGACAAACAGCGCAAATAACAATTGACACAAAATTAAAATAAAGGAAAATTAAAAATGCCACGAGAAAAGACACACGAGTGGCTGCGAAGGTGTAGCACGACTCGCCTAACCGCCGTGATGTTCAACCGACAACTTCTGATCTTTCTTCTGCTCAGAAGAACCAACCTCAGAGTTGAGCCATGTCAGGTACACAGGAAGTTCACACTATGCCCACACCACAGCACAAAGTTCAAAGGTATAATTAGAAAATAAAACAAAAGTAATCAAAGCATTAGCTAATCTGTTACTTTGTTCCATATATTTATACCGACACTTTAGGTCGAAAGAAAGTATTTTTATTGTCATTGTTAAGCAGGAATATTCAGATATTATATAAACCAGACAGACATGCAAGATACAATGATAGGGTTACCACTGAAAGTCTACAGGCCAGCCAAAAATGGAAATTATGTACCAGTTCATTGTCCTAAGTGTTAAGGCTAATTATGTACCTGCCTGCCAGGTGACCTCACCCAACGCTGACTCGTTACAATCAGCTGTAATCATTTCAGCAATTTTTCTTATATGTATTCTTAACTTGCTGGGCTGATAGCACCCAAAATACACGTTAACAGTTCAAATTCTTGTTCAAATACTTATGGCAAATTGTCATAAACATTTTTTTCATAGTAGCCAAACGTGTAATCTTGAAGTCTGTAATTGTTGATTCATTTGTGTTCATCTCTCCAAAAATACATCCTTTTTTATTTTTTACATTCTTTGGGTGAATAAATATACACGTAGGGTAGTCAAAATTCTAACTTCTTGTAAAATGCTAATAAATGCTCTTGGTTAGTGTTTCATATTCAAACTGTAAACCACTGTTTTTATTATAATTTTTAGTAGTAAGCGTAGTTTATTACTGAATCTCGAAGTTGACTGATGATCTGATTACTGTATTCATTGTGTTCCAGTCCATCGGGGTGTACATTTTGGGGGAAGAAGCCATGGTCACGCAAAAAGAAGATTCTGTGGCAGTTGGGGACGTTGGTGGGAGCGCCAGTTGGTATCGGCCTAGTAGCAGGCATTGCAGTTCCTGCTATGATCATTGGTATGTCACATTTATTGGTACTTCTCACTGTAGAATGTACCAGATTTTTGACATGATTCGTGTAGATAAGTTGCGGAAGGTTTCAGTTAAAGCTGCAGTGAGCTTTTTATTTGCAGACAGGTGATCTGCTTTGTAGTTTAATAATAGCATATTTTGTACACCAAATATTACATTTTTAAATTTGGAATATACACACTTCTGGATTATGTTTATTTTAGAAGCAATCAAATGTCTTGAATATTTAAATATAAAATTTATGTGCAGTATCATTTCGGGCTAAATAACAGAATATTCTTATGAATCTTTATCTGAAGGGAATAATGCAGTGTTAATTTCTGATGGGCTCATTTGCGGCGCAAAGTTGAGAGCTGGCAGCACCGCACTAGTGTCAACTGACAGGCAACTTGCCAATCTACCGCTTTGCCATTCGTGGCCATGCATGTTGCAGTCCATTATTTCTTTTCTGTCTGTGTATTAGCTTTCTATCACAGTCAAGATCAGTTTAGTACAGTAAAACCTCTTTATGACGACCCCTCACGGTTCCCGAGATTAGGGTCGTTATGGAGAGGTGGTCGTTAAAAGATTTCGGACCCTTTGGAACCTCTATATGTCAAAATAGGCCGTTTTCGCATTAAGTCCATATTCGGTCATCTTAAGCAATAAGTCGTACATTTAAACTTAGCTATAAACAAAATTTATGACCAGGCGTCTTTTAGAGAAAAGGCGATAGTGTATTCTACTCTCGGGGTTTTTATTTTACGCCGTGAACACTTAGAAAGTCAGGTGCTGTGAGGTTACGTGCCGTGTCGCTGTTTGCTTGTTATCGGCCGGCCGGGAGGATAGACAATGATGAGGGGGGGGGGGAGAGGGAGGTAAGTGACGGAGATGGCTGCGCACGCATGCGCCAATCAATACCGCAGCCACAGCAGCTGTCCTACTGCGCGTCAGCCTGCTCTGCTTTGAGACCGACTGAAAGATAATCGCGGGCATGCACTGTGACGTTACGTTATCGCTCAGTTAAAATATTAAAGTTACATGTCAATGTGTAAAATATTTTGTTCAGGACAAAGAAAATGTAACGACATGGCCCCCACTTAAAAGTGTAGTGTTAGTTAACAGCATAGTCGTAGCGTTTGTACAAGCAAACGTTTAAATTTATTAAAGAGTAAGCAAGGAAAAACAAATCACGAAAAAACTACAAGTAAACTAGTAAAAAACTTACCAGATATAATATCCAACAAACGTGATAAATTAGGCAGATCATTTGTTTACTATTATCACTGCGTTGATGGGACACTAAACAAACACAAAATAAAATAAAAGTCTTGACACATTAAAGGGCCGAACAACTGTTTCTTTTTTTTTTTTTTTAAAGTCCACATCGTACGCCTTAGTTTTTTTACGTTTGTATTGCGTCCTTCCTTCTGCATTGCGTTAACGACCTCATCCCTAATTTTTAAGATCGTAAACAATGTTGATTTTGGGATGCCGAACTCCCGCGCAATCTCTGACTTCGGCTTCTGTGTCGATTCCACTTCCTTGATTATTTCATACTTCTTCAGAAGCGACAAGCCGACTTGCTTTCCACTCATTATGGAAATATCGAAAGCCCGTATGAAGTTTTAAAAAATGTATGGGTCGTCAAAAATCGTTTACAGATTCTGCGTTGGTCGTCAATAATCGTTTACAAACTCAAACCAAATAAATTACCAAATTGAAATCGTGAAAATCAAAGCGTAATAAGTCGTCATAAATCGTAAAACACCAAGAGAGATCCAAAAGTTGCGCAATAAAGTCATTATAATAGAGCAAACAGAGAGCGTGCAGCGTATCTAACAGCAAGTGAGAGAACACTGGCATGGAACCGGCACGTGAACAAAGGTGGAGAATGCTGAGCGCGCCGGGTATTCTCGTGAGGGGAAAGGAAGATAAAAGTACCGTTACGGTAGGAGAGGGGAAGGATGAGTCGCTGCTTGCCGCGTGGAGTGGAGTACAGTTCTCACCACTAGAAATGCAACACGGCGCACAAAAACCTATTTTTTTGCTGATTTCCTTGAAATTTGAAAAAAAAAAAAAAAAAAAAAATTTAAAAATCACGGTTTCCCAAAAACGGGTTGTTATAGACAGGTGGTCGTTATAAAATGGGTCGTTATAAAGAGGTTTTACTGTACTAGTGTCTGTTAAACAAATTTTGTAGTACTAACATTACTACAGATGCTATAAATAATAAACTGGCAGGAGGAAGTTACATAAAATAAGTATATTTTACAAAATCATGGCTGAAACCACAGTGAGGGACATATAACATTGTAGGAACTCCACTTCCCAAACTGTATTTTTTTCCCCCTCGTTCGTCAATGGCGAGGTCATTAAAGACAGTTGAAACACAACTGTACACGAAGAACAGCAACTAGAAAATTAGTTGCCCATTACCTATGTTAAGAAACCGTCCCAGTATTTCCCTTGAGTGATTTTGGAAAACCGTGGCAAAACTTAAATCAGGATGGTCAGAGCTAGAAATCAAACTCTGGTACTCTCGAATGTGAGTCTGTGTTATTGCTTAACCACTTTGCTTTGTTCCAAGCAGTTGTTTGTTGAAAATATAAGAAAAGGGTGTAGATGCACAATGGTTGAAAAAGGTAACAGATGGGTAAGATGTTTGTGAGAAAAAGTGTCTGAATGAATGCGTAGGTTCTGGTCAGCACTTAGCATCTAGGTCTTTAGTGCTGGAGAGGAGTGACATGATGTATTGAGCATCACCAGAATGAGGGACAGGGGAAATGGGAGATCCCCTAGAAAACCCGCCGTCCAGCGGCATCTTCCAGTACGATTCCCGCGTGCGAAAATCTGGTGACAGATCCCGCCGGGAATCAAACCCGGATCACGCGAGTGCCCTATCCACTGCACGAAGCGCGGCCCTAACGTGAGAAAGAGAAAGGAGTAATGAAAAATTATGTGGTAATGAAAATTGGCCTTATTAATACTCTGAGAAGCATTGAAGTGTGGATAAAGAGGTGAAGTAGATTGGGTAGCAACAGATGTGTGACAGGCCCATATGGTCGCCACCCCGATTTAGTATATTCAATAGTCATCAGTGTCAACCATCATAAATTAATGTGCAATAATAACTATGTCTTGCGACCATTTATTCTCCTCGTCATTATATCACGATCACATTGCAATAGTTCTCATCGAAATACCATTACTACACCAATGTTTTATGTTAAAAATAAGAAATTGTATATATTTTGTCCTTGTGAAGACGAGGGAGAGACGAGCAGGTGCATAGTGTGTCTTGGGGCCTCACCCCACCCCCGCTCGAACCACCTCCCTAGCTGGTCACGAGGGGAGGGGTCCAGCCA
>PNEQ01001275.1:0-16821 GCA_003012365.1 Medauroidea extradentata
AATTGACATGTAAAATTCTATGCTTTTCTCTTGCTTTAAAGTTAAATTTAAAATTAAAAAGAAAATTTTAATGTAAATTTCTCTACTCGCATCCCCAATTAATATGTTGGATCCCGCCGTATACATCCTTATACCTGGTTAATTTGGCCTACTTAATTTGTTATTACAAAAAAAAAACATTAATTAAGACAAAAAAAAAATTGAAATTACAGTATGATAAGAGGCCAAGTAAGTGCTACGTGCCAGTGCACGTCACAGTATGTTATATTTTTATAACTGATTTTCAGTAGCATGTTGCGGCAACATTCGTTCGTAGGCTACTGCAATATAATAAATGTGCAATAAGTGAACTTTATTTTTCTCATTTAAAACTGATGAACCTGCAAATATGAGTGCCAAAAAGCGTGTTGGTATCAGTATTGCAAAAGAACTTGAGATCCTACAAAGCTATTGACAACTGTAAGAAGAAATGTGATGTGGCAAAACAATTTAATATTGCACCCACAACTCTATATACACACAGTAACATTTTTGGGGGTGAACCCTCTATAAAGTACCCCTCTATTAAGTAGTGTCTAATATTTTGGTCCCCTCAAGTACTTAGTAGAGGGAATTTACTGTACTTTCATTGTTTTGGTGACTAAAAGGATTTTGTATGAGAATTATCTCACTGGGAATGATGTTTTATTTGTAAATTACGCTTTAAAAAGAACTCAATGTTACATTAGGTTTAGACAATGGCGGGAAAGGCCGCTAGGCTACTAATTACAAATAAAACAGAAAGAGTTGTGCACAAGTACTCACAGGATGGTACTTGCAGATAGAAACATACACACATAGGACGCGGAGAAATGTGTTCGTCCTATGTGTGTGTGTTTCTATCTGCAAGTACCATCCTGTGAGTACTTGTGCACAACTCTTTCTGTTTTATTTGTAATTACATCAGGTTTACATATTATATTTTTAAAAATTTAACCACCTATAACACTTTCAAATGTACGTCTACCTAGACCTAATGAACATTACACCCTACGCAATATTTTCACAAAAAAAATACAAAATGGTGGTTTACTTTGTACACACACAAAAAATGTGCCCACAATGTTTTACAAAAACTACCACAAAAAACATGCTTCAACACCTTTTCTTTAGCCTTATTTACACGGCAGTGTGAGAGGTGGTCAAGCTCAAGTTCAGTATTTATAATAAAACAACCTTATAATTTTTGACAATAACAGCTGTACTGTTTAGGCCAATTAACAAAAACAAGAAAATTATTAATTTAATTGAAGCAAACAGAGTTTAGCATATCCTATAACCTAAAAAAAATTCTGCGAAGCGGCTGAACACACAATAAAGCGGAAATCTCCAATTCCCAAGCAGTCTTGTGTTGATGAAAAAAGGACGGCCGTGGGCTTGCATAGCAATTGACAACAGCAGCAGGAGAATGGGAAGATGTGCGCCGAAAAGAGGCAGGAGAAATAAAGTGTTAATGAAAATTTTGAGTTTTTTACATTAGAAGTACTGAAGCGCTCGTGAGAAAAGGATTGTTTGACAACATACATTTGACACATTTGCCGACAAAAAGCTCATACAAAGGTCAGACAGGGCAGTTGTGAATCATACATCGAACACACCATCACTTCACATCCCAGCAAAAAACTATCCCAGTTTCCACTAACATAACTGCAGTACTTACAGAAGGTAAAGCAATCTTAGGAGAGGAGGTTTAAAGTGAGAAATGATGCTGTTACCTGGCTGTATATGGGATCGAAATAATAAATAGTTCCAACACTACACTAGCACTCTAACTTATAAATATAATACAGTTGCTTACAAGCTAAATGTGCACTGTTTGGCTGTAATGCTTACATGTTCACATGGAGGGCAGAACCAATCACCCTCTGGGATCACGAGCAGAGCTGGGCGCAGGCAGGAACCATGCCATCCATTGTCACACTTGTCGCACAGTAGAATCCACTCTGGATGGTCAGTCTTCCCACACTTCTGACACGCGTGGTCATCAGGCACCACAGCCTCCCCACTGTCGACATCTGCACAGTCATTTACAGTAACCTGTTGCTAACAACTTATTATTTATTCCCTGTACTACAGTCAACAACACTTCGTCACTACTATTTCAAACACAAATATTCACCTTGGTGAGAATATAAGTCTGAACAGTACAAGTATGCCTGATTTTGACATTTCTCTTCTGATATGAGTGTCTGTTCATACAATTGCAGACCGTGGGCATGTCTGACGGGGGACACATTCCCTCCAAAAAAAAATTATTTTGTAGCGGATTGTCCCCACCCCAAAGAAATTATCTAAAAAAAATATATTAATATTCCTAACTACAACTCAAGCAAATATTATGAAAACTTTTGAAATAGTCCCAATTCTGCACCTTGAAATCAAAATTTTCCCAGGGCCGGGCCCTCAAACCCCCATTTAAATACGTGATCGGCAAATCAGCCCACCCAAAAGATTAACTGCAGCACACACCTATGGCAGAGATCCTATTCTTCCATGAAGTCAGGATGGTTTAATGGGCAGTCATGCACAGTATTATCACTGAAGTGATCAAAAACACATGCCTTCCAGTTACATGTTTAACCTCAATGTATACAACACCTACCAGATTCAAATACAATTCTAGTCAAGATATTTTCAACATGAAATGTGTGTACGTAAGGTGTGCGCAGGTCCTAATGGGAAGAAGAAGAAAAGAAAAGAAAGAAAAAAAAAGTTCTCATAAGTAGCATAACAAAATATGTTTATACTGAACTTGAAATTTTAACAAGTAACACTAGATTGTTGCAAATTATAATGCTAATGATTTTCTCATTAAATTTAATATATATGTACACATCATAGTCTAACATCTCAATGTTACTCAGAAACACATTTATACTCAAATCCCTTAGACATAAATAAAATATATTTTTTTGTGGTTCTCAGATATTGTGCTATTGAACATGAAATTACAAGGTTTTTGTGATCGACTCCCTCACCTCTTTCCCTTTGACCAGAGGAGCTAAACCCACAATAAAACCCTTGACTTTACCAACGAGGTAGTACCTGAAGTGAATTTAAACAGGGACAGTTTTGTAAAAAAAACATCCTCAAAGGAATTTACATAGAGGATAATTATCAGATCAACAAATAAAATAAAAATAAAGAAATACAACACGGACCACCCAAAGATCAAATAAAAAAAAAAACCACTGATAACATTAAATCCTTCATAATTTTATTGAAATGTTATTAGCACTATAAAAACTGTTTGTATGTTATGGCAGACATCAAACAATCCCAAAAAAATAAAAACCTGTAAAGAATTTTGCAATAGCTGCTAATTATATTGTGTGTACAGAAAAAGAGACCGTTAAATAATAATTTTGCTCAATAATTCAGAAGACTGAGGAAAATACTTGTGTTAAAACCAACATTCAAAAATTTTCTTACAACCACAAATCAAAAATACTACAAAAAGCACAGAAGTGCAATGTGATATAAACTTAACTTTAATTAAAGCAAATGATAGTCTAATCATAATTTTAAAATTTGAAGTGATCTGTCTGTATTGCATAACTGCACTATTAGGTATAAACCTTTTCTGGCTTCATATCTGTCACACATAGCTAGGCTAAAGATACATAAATACAGTATTGGAATAAGAATTTAGAAACAGAAAATAACAATACAGTATTTACTCACGTACCACTTTGCACAGTATATCTAAAAACCAAATTAAAAATTCTGGATATGGGTCATACACTGAAATTAAGGTTTTTGGATAAGCAGGGCAAGAAAAAGTTGGGTTTATGTGAACTACAGACGACTAGAAGGATATATTATAAAGGAAAAATAAGTGTGAAACCATTTAATATCAGATTGTAGCTCAAAAGCAGTAAATACTACTCTATGTCAGTGTTACTGTTAGCCAAGGCAAAGGCCGACCGTATGGCCTGTATCGGCGGCTGCCAGCCTGCTGCGACACGCCAAGCGCCATCAAGCCAGTGTGCACCTAGATCCTTTGTCTCACTTGCCCGGTCCAATTAGCAAGCATCTAGACACTCATAGCGCTGCGTGTGGTGGTGCGGAGAACAAAGACTGAGATAGTGTTTCATTGCTCAGACAGAAAGAGCCGTAGAGCAGCATGCTAACTAAGTACTGACAACTGCAAACAGAGTGCAGAACATGCTGCCACCACTGTGGAGCATTTGTGTGATATACAGCACGCTAGCCAGCATTAAGCTTTCACCATCGCTACTTTCAACACTTCAAATGGTGCTGAGAACTGTTTATACTTTTGGGGTGTAATTTAATTATTAGGCGAAGTCCACTTAGTTAATTCACATTATATTTCATTCAGTTTTTTAGCAAAAGATAATTAAATTACAACTGAAAGAAATATAATTTTTTTTTCTTGAGACTGTGTTGAAAATGAGGAGCAGGACTTACATGGGGGCGAGTGGTACACTGGTAAATACAGTACATTAAAATAGATTTAGCTATACCTTTCTGCGCAGTACGAGCCCTTCGAGGAAGTAGAATTTGGTCTCCTTCTTCACCGAGATCAGATTCCGGCGAGAACTCATGATCAGACTTGAAGACTAGGTTACTCTCGTCTTCTGTTGGATCTGGCTCCTCCTCCTCTTCGTACTCTTCTTCCACAGAAGAGGAACTAAAATGTATTTATCACAAGAAACTCAGCATAGAGCAGACCTAAAATCAAATTAAAGACATAACCACCTCAAACTAACTCAGTACCTACCTTGAACCTGACGAGGACATCCAAGGGTTATTTTCATTGAATTTAAGTTTATTTAACTTCTTCTTCCGCTTCTTTCTTTTCTGTTTCTTGGAAATCACTTGCTCTTCTGGCTCCTCAATATAGTCCTCGTCACTCTAAACAACAGGTTGTACAAAATTAAATTCATCTGAACATCTCACATGCAACACTAAACATTCATTGTGTGGACTTGCAGACATTGTAAAACCATTTTATTGCACTGGCCATGATGAACATACTTAATTATTATACTGCGAGGCATCCACACTGAAGGAAGTTTACAGTCACGCCTAGCATACCGTGGAACCACTGTCAGAGGTCATAATTATATCTTCCAAGACCAGCGTTCTAATGGGCATTTACTTACCTTGTCGCACTCTCCCTTTTTATATTTAGTTTTTATTATATAGTCTTTGAACATTGACTCTTGAAAAGCGTGCTGGTAGGGAGACTGGACACAAAATAGGCTGTTGCCTACGACTACTGCTCATGTAGAGCTAACGGTACAGTTAAAATTAAAAGAATAATTCCCAGAGGATATTAATATTTAAAAAAGGAATAAAACATACATTCAATTGCCAGAAAGCTTTATATAAAAATTTAAAGTTTTGATTTTACAATAGTTTGGTTGTTAAGTTTGCACATACCATGATATTAATATTTGAAATAGTTGTTCTCATATAAACGGGGCCCCTTACAAACAAATTTTAGTTTGAATATTTAAATACAACATATAATATAACAAATACTTTAGATTACTTTTTCATTAATATTTAATACAACAGACATGTTTATGTTGGATGTTGAGAAAGAGAGTAACAGACGACTCATTACCGTCATTGCAGTATCCATAGTCATTATGAAAATAAAAAAAGTCAGTGAGGCAGCTACTTATCGCCATGAAGAAATGACGTGGTGACGTCACGCCGTGGCCAATTTGGTCTGCCTGGTTAGCAGTCAGTCGGGCCACGAACATCGTGAACTGGACAGGAAATGTTGAAAATTGCAACTGGCAACTTGCATCTAAATCTTCAATCTACTTCTTAAATCTATATCTTGAACCCTCTGTGAACAGAGGCAAAAACGGGAAAATGTAATTAACGTTCGTGACGAGTAAAAGGGAAAGGGCTCTCACGGCGGGAACACTTACCAAAGATGAGGGTGACGAAAACTACGACGATAGCATCTAGAAGCTGGCTTGTAGATAGTAGAAAACTAAGTTCTACTTTTCCAAAAATGGAAACTACAGCACTATTCTATTACAAAAGGAACAAAGAACTAGAGTAGCCATCTAGTGACTACATGTTGATGCTACTGAAGTCCGCGTTACACACGTAACGCCCGAAAACTTGTGTTTTGCAGAAACACGTCTGTCGCGCACAAGGTGATTACTAGGAAAGCCCGAAGTGACGCTTAGCGAAGACAGCGTCCCTAACACCGGAGATTAAAAATCTCTCAAGAGATGGCGTGCGCGTGTCGGAACGGCCAGAAGGGCCGGAACAGCCGGACAAAGTACAGTTAAAACCGGTTATTACCGACGGTACAAGTACCGTGCAAAACACTTTCTTACTAACTGTACCGGGGTGGGGATGGTACAGAGTACAACGAACAGCGATGCTACAGAGCGTGGGACTGTAGCGGATACAGCAGAAACTTATCTTACATGAGGCTTGAAATACAACACTTGAGACGTGCAGCAAGAAACGAGCGCTGTGGCTACAGCAAGCAAGCGGCTGGCTTGGTGGGCCGTGAGCATGTATGGTAGGGATAATGAAGCAAATTAAAATTTTAAAATTCCCCAAAAACCAACAAACACTTTACATGAATGACAATATAAATCTCACTGACAAACCTGTTCTGTCTTAACAGACAATATAATGAATAATAAATGAAAATATTGACTTAAAAAAAAATAGTAAATTGAGTAAAACATTTTAATACGGCACAACCTCATCAACTTGTGGAAAATTAAAATTTTGAAGAAAATTATCTCTTCAATATAAAACTACAGTAATTATCCACTTCGTCTTTATTTTCCTTGTGAATACATTGCTGCAAGATTAGTACCTACAACTAAACATTCCTAGTTGTAAAACTGTTGTGCTTAGTACTTATTATACGCTATTCATGATAAAATGAACCTTTTTGAAGACAGCTTTGTCAAGAACAACAATTGAATAACATACTGGTTGGAATAGGATGTGATGAGAGGATGAGAAATTTTTTGTCCGAATATCAGTTGCAAGAAATCTTGGCTGTACTATAAAACCTTGGTCCTCCTGGCATGGGAATACTTTACGAATGATACATTTCTCTACCCTGATATTACTAGTTACCTGCACAAGACAGCTAATCAGGTTTTATCATTGTCTACAGAAAACTAAAGACAGTGCCTCATAAGTACATGCTCTTTATTCTGGAATCAAAATACATTTTTCCACAACATCATATACAGTCTGTTACGGCTAAACATTGTCCCTGATAAATAATTGCCATATAGCACTGCCACATGACCTGTTGGGTTTGTAATATTAATTTTTATAGACTCAACTGTGGGTGTCTAAACTAGCAGAACTACTTGGCCATGTCTTCGCTCCAACTTTATTTTCTGAATGTATGTAATGCCAATGGTCACAGTGTAATTATTTTTTATTTCAATCTTTTACTTC
Organism: Medauroidea extradentata; assembly: GCA_003012365.1. Taxonomy (NCBI): domain Eukaryota; kingdom Metazoa; phylum Arthropoda; class Insecta; order Phasmatodea; family Phasmatidae; genus Medauroidea; species Medauroidea extradentata. The sequence continues at coordinate 7,471 of PNEQ01001275.1, forward strand.
CTGCGGCATTTTGCACATAATTTCCCCATTGTTACATTAGCCCAAGAAGTGGCACCAGCTTTTTAAACTTTCCAGCTAAAACATTATTTTGAAAGTCATATAATCTGTCAAAAAACAAAATTTCTAGTTCTAGCATATTGGTATACAAGATCTTCCCTAGAAATTTGTCACTTCTTAAAGCAAAATTTAAAAGATAAAAATAAAACAAAAAACAGAGATTTGGCATTAGTGGGATACATTTTTATTCTGATAATTTTTCAAATCATCCACTCTGTCCTAGCATTTGTGAGTGGCAGCTGAAGTCTGCAGTCTTCGCATCACCTTCCTAGCTGATGAGGAAATATGAAGCTGAAACGAGAAAACGTAAAATTAAAGTAAAACAAAAAATTAAAGAATAAGTTTGTGCTTGCCTCGTCTGCTAGGGAGGTGATCCAAAGAGAGTAGATTTCAAATTCCATTTCACAAACCCTAGAACAGAGTGGATGAATTTAAAAACTATCAAAATTCGCTTGAAATGTCATAAACTACTAAAATTAAATTATTTTATTTTACTCCTGAGATAAACTAGCCAAGGTACGAAAATGACGGAAATGGTATAGTGCACACGTGCCTTTACATAAGGCATGCAATAAGGTGCTGGTGTATGCAAGGTAAGCTGATTTAAATTAAATAATTATAAAACATTTTTTTTAAATCAATGACTAAAATCAAATACTTCAAAGTTAGTTTTAGTTCGTAATTTTTTTAATGTTTTCAGAAAATAAATTAATTTAGTGTAAGGAGATACTGTAAAAGCCTGCAAGAACTGTTTAATTATAACATATAACGAAACTATTTTTTTGTATACAATTTTACTCTGTATAAAATTACATAATTTAACTCTCCTACGAGTGGATTATTTTTTAAATAATACTTTTAATAAGCAATCTATAAAGATCATAATAAAAATAGTATATTCTGAGTTGTTAAATTTAAATATATTTTTTATTTGCTTTCAATTTGTTGAATTTCACAGCTAATTTTCAACGTGGTCATCATAAAGAAATACTGTAATTATATTCCGTAACAATTTTTTTCAGCACATATGCTCTGCATTATTGTATTTTTTCCCCTAAAATAATTAGTAGTTTTACTGTGCCAGTATGTTACTGACCGACTGTACACAGCCAAACTCCTGTACAAATAACTATGATTTTAAGATAATTGTGATTTACTGATAGGACACTTTGTTTATAATTTATTATTTTTGTATGTAATGCAAATAACATACTAAAAAATTGAAAATTAGCATAATAATAAGGTATCAAATGTAACTTCCATAATAATATTGTGTCCATTTTCATAAAAAAAATTTCCGTCGCATATATTTTGCTTAGCCTTGCAAATAACCAAAAATTATTTACTTACAGTATGTAATACAATATTTCAACAAAATCTTACTTATTTAACACTTTAAACAAATATACAAGTACTGCAGCTTTTTCTGTGCCAAAACAGTTCCTTAATGTCGACTGGAAAAATCAAATTTAGAAGTACAGTAATTCTTTATTCTTTCTGCAGAATCTGAAGAATCAGTAGCTATACCACTACATTCCGATCTTGATGTGCATTTTCCACCAACCTAATATGGATATGTACATTTCAAAGTATAAAAAAAAAAAAATTAATAAATAAAAAAAAATAAAAAAACTGGTTACAAAGTTAAGCTCTGGAATAACTTTTTGAAACATTACTTAAAGTCTTCAATGTTTTAAAACATATATTACAGAATCTATCCTAATTTTGTAAATAATGTTTACTGGAAATGTTAAACAAAACTAAAGTCTTTAAGAACACTTGACTTTAAATCAATAACTTTTGCAAAAAAATCTTTTAATTTCGTACTTTATTAAAACTGTACTGATTTAATTACATTTCCTTACAAAAGATACTATGCACCAGTACTAGTACACAGAAGACATAAACACATAAAAGGATGAACATATTTGTTTGCGGAGGCACTGTAGGTAGTTGACACTAAGATGCGGCGGGAAGTTTGAAAGTAGGCAGGGAGGTTATCTGATGTCAAGGGCGTTGGACCCGTAAAATTTCATTTTTTTATATTTGTGCCAAAAACCGTTCAACTTTTGAACTTCAGATAACACATCATTTTCCCATATAAAAAAAATTAGGCCCAACAGTTTTTGCAAAATCACTCATCAAAGTCACGAAGTGGCCATTACCGTGCAGCCAAAATAAAAAAAAGTAATTAACTAATGAATTCAAAATTACGGGAACTGAAAGTCGGTGTATCAATGCATTTCATGACATGTTTGACAAAAGTTAGTTTTGAATATTTCAGTAGGAGCTGAAAGTCAAAGTTATGCAAAAATTTACTCATTTTCATCAATTTTTAAAAAATACAAAAATATATCGCTTTGTGTTTACAAACGTGTCTTGAAGTAGTTCATATCATTAAGTATCGATATGAATTATCTTGTTTCTGCAAGTTAATTATTTTTTATTATTTTGGCTACACCGCAACTGTTATTTTGTGACTTCGATAGGTGATTATGCTAAAACTATGGGCCCTAATTTTTTTTATTCTGGGAAATGACATGTTATCTGATGTGTAAAAGTTGAACAGTGTTTGGCACAAATATAAAATTTTGAATTTTTACGGGTACAACGTCCTTAAGGCCAGGTAGGTGACTGTCTAGATTTGGCAATGTATTGATGTGCCTGTTCCTAGTGTCTTAAATTCAGCTGTGTTCAGCTATGGTAAGGCTCTCACCACCTAGGACAGTAGACTTCAGTGTGCCTTCACTCACTGCCTGATGAAAATGGCCTAGCTGACGAAACATAGCATCCGCGCTTCCGTGGTAAAATGTGTTTCTGTGTTCTATCTACAAGTACCGCCTGTAATTGTGCATTGCATCTATTGTTGAAATTGTAATATGTATGCAGCCCAGCAGCCTTTCTGCCATATCATACTATAATTGTAATAAAAGAAGGCATTAAAACAAGATGTAGTGTAGAATTTACTTAATTTTGGAACAAATATAGAAAAATACAGTGCTTAGAATATGTCTTAAGGATTTTACAAAAGAAAACTATTCAAACTAAAAAAAAATTAGATTTAAATAAAAAGCATATTTTAGTAAAAAAATTAGAATTTAATTTTAAAAAATCTTATTCGTTTAATAATTTTGAATAAAATCACAATATTTATACACCCTGAGTGTAAGGTTGCTGCTTCATCCATTTCCTTACCTTATGAGGCGTTACATTAACGAAATGTTAACGAGCATGAAATTATATATAATATATATATATATATTACTTGGCTTCCTTAAAAAACTATTAGGTTTCTTTATATTGTACGTTGATATTAACACTAACTTAACGAAGAATTACCTTTATGTTGAACTGTAAACTTCTCTTTCATTCTTGTTCCATACATGTATAAAATTACTCAAGTTATTCTGGTCAACATCCTAATCTGCAACGCATATTTTTAACCAAAACACACTGTGATGCAGTTACCATACAGCAGTCTACCAATACAGTAGTGCTCAATATAGCTAATTTACTGATTTGATAACGACAGTGCCATTTCACTGTTTAATATATAAGTTCAGGAGAGCTACTATGTGTGCATATTAAAAAAAATAAACCACCCAGCATTTAACTACCTCATTCTTTTCCACCTGTCACTCCTTTTCATGTTTCATTCCCAGGAGTAATATACAGGCTGTTCAGAAACACCCAAAATATTTACGGAGAATAATTCTTGAGGAAAATGGCAACACATGTAATACAACAAACCAAGCTCAAATCTGTCCTTCAAATTAAAGTTTTAAATATGTATTATTTGCAATATACAGGAAATGGATAACTCTTGACAAACTCTAAGAGAGGCAGAATAATCAATACATAACACCTCTAGAACAAGGCTAATTTCTCTCTACTTACAATAGTTTTTGGGCAATGTAGTCCTCCAAACCTGATTCTACTTTAATTACATTACATACTCACTAAAATTGGCCTTTAGAAAAAGACAGTTTATTAATCTTACATTATAATTCATTGGTTGGGACTAACTCTCCACGAATAACTTTCTATTCATTATGTCAAAATTACTTAGTTCTATACAAATATCAAAAAGCAACTTACTGTGTTACAATTGCAAATCAGATTCTAATTCAGAACTAGGAGCTAAGCGTAAACGAGCACTCATCACATTATCTGTTTCAACAATGGTTGCAAATACAGAGCTTATATGTAGGTTCATGCTCATGAGAATGAAACAGGCCTAAGTTACCCTGTGCTACGCAACACATATTCTGCATCCCTAAGTGCAGCCACCATAAATTACAGCCTACCAACTACTAAATCATTACTCCATATTCAGAACTGAGCCATTCTTTTGTCTGATACTTAAGAACTAAGTCAAAAGTAGCATTCCTGCCATGCCATGATTGTAGTTTCATAGTCAGCTAAATTATTAGTTTAAATAAACTTGAAATAATTTATTTGAACATATGTTACACAAACAAACATGAAAAATAAACTGAAGAATTCCCGAGATATGGTGTCCAACAAACCTAGGTAAACTTCACGAATATATACTGAACAATGAAAGAAAATGACTGACCACAAGAGAGGAATTAGTTCACTTTGCCCAATTTACTGATAGCAACTACTTATCTCACTCTGCATCCTTGCAGCCAGTATGATGTCACACTGGAACTACTGTGCCTTGTAACTACTGTAGGATAACTATAAGCTCCTGCAGTGAGCTATTATTTAACAGTGGCAATGACCACAAAATTGCATTACGTCAATCAGTTTGCCACAGAAAAGTATTAAATTATCTATAATTGTTACGGCGTAAATATACATACCATAATATTCTGAACACTGGAATGATAACACTGGGTTTAAAAGATAAGTATGCTGCAAAACTGTCACTTTATAATACCTCGAAACCAGGTAAATCAAAATATTTCAGTGAACAAGATTGATAAAAGGGAGGAAAAAAAAACTTTATTTATACCTTTGATAAATAAAAGTATATTTCAATAAAACTACTGCTTATAAACAACATTAATTTTGCTGAGATTTTTAAATGTTTGTTGCAATGGGCATTTACAATAAAAATGTATTGGTTTGTACAATGTATTGGTTTGTGGATGTATTGGTTTGTGGATGTATGCCATTGCTCATGTTTTGTTGACCAAACTTGTGTTAAATACCAAAGTACACAAAAAACAATCCCAGAAGAATTCTGTGAGTAAAAAAAAACACCTCTAGAATTGCTTTTTTTTTTTTTTTTTTTTTTTTTTTTTTTTTTTTTTTTTTTTTTTTTTTTTTTTTTTTTTTTTTTTTTTTTTTTTTTTTTTTTTTTTTTTTTTTTTTTTTTTTTTTTTTTTGTACTTTTGTCATTTAACACAAGTTTGGTCAACAAAACATTAGCACTGGCATACATTCACAAACCAATACAATCTTATTAACTTGCCCATCTAAAAACAGTTTTCAAACCAAACTTATCACTGAAAATTTTGATCTACAATACTTTTGATATTATTCACCCTAGTAGTGCCCATATTCACCACGTTTTACCAGTATGTTTCAATTAACTGCAAATCTAGAATAAATGAAACATAGTTTACATTCAATGTACTATTTAAAAACTGCCAACAAATTTCTATATATTTCTTGCTTTGAAACACTAACAAATTAGTTTAGAGATGCTACTTACACGTTTTTTCCTTCTTTTCCGAGGCGATTTAGAATGCTGAAAATAAAACAAAAAAAAAAATAATAATAATAATTGCAAAATACAAGCAAATATAAAATACATTGAGGAACATATACAAAAACATGTAGTAATTAAAAACAATTGCAAACTTCCATCAGAACTGATGCACTAACTAAAAATGAAACAACTAGACGTTTTAAGTACAAATATATTACAAAATTATACAAGTACAAAATGAGCAAAATGATATTACATGTGGATTATGTATGTTCAGTAGCAGCTGGTGAAGTCAGGTAATGGTCAGACAGAGATAATTATGTAAATTGTTCATAAACACTGCACTTTTTTTTTATTCACTAAATATTTAACTTTAGATAATGAGGAATGGAATTCGTCTTGTAGTGCCAAAAGTAGGAGTGCGGATAAGGGAATGAAAAGTGTTTTTAATAAATCATTTATAAATCTCAAACCTGACCAGCAGTTGTCTAGACTCCTAGAGTTTCAAATCAATGGGATACTCAAGTCATACAAATGTTTAGTAGTATTTTTCAGAAAGTTTTTGAGATATGATGCTTAACGGGGCATCCTAGTAAAATTTTTCTCGAAGGCCAAGTTGCGAGTGAGTGACGTATTGTTTGTTGTGTGCAGCGAGGACGACTCTCACAGCTTGGACTCAAGATGTCATTTGCAAACTAAGAACACTGGAATAATTACATTAAAATTTATTTGGAAATCATAAAATGAAAGGAAGTCTCATTTAGAAAATAAATTATATTTGCTACATAACTGTCATTATACAAATAACGTAAGTTACATTTACTATACATGACAGGCATATCTACTGTATATCGCGAAAAATTATATTTAATAAGTTACATTTAATTTGCTGTTTATGTGGTTATTGTGGATGTCATCCTTACTTATTTCATTCTATATAAAAAATTAATCAGACTGTAATAATTAATCGTGAAATTATTAACCTCTCCAACGAGTGTAATTCTGTAGAACACTTTACTACAGCTAATTTGATACACTATTACACAGTATATTAGCAAATACGTGATTTAATTGCTAAAAAGTAAATCATAATCTCATCTTCATTCGAATTTCATAGTGTCATAGTAAAAACACTGTAGAGTGACATAAAATATAGTCAAACTTTTGAAGTTTATGTTGAAACAGTTCCATTACAGGTTTACTGTACATCCGCGCCGTAACTACATTGAGAATGCAGTTCAGTCTCCGAAATTTAAAATTCCTGGCTTCACTAAAATTACAAAATTAATAGCTTACCTATACGTCATACATACCATTTGTTCAATGTGATTATGCATTGAACCTAAATTAGAAAATGGTAAGCATTGGTGCAATGTTGACATCTCAACTTACTTAAGTTAGATTGGATTTTGTGTGTAGTTCGCAAAATATATTTATTTTCACGTTACGTACGTTTCAAAATTATTCATAGCGTGCTTGCAAACATTTTTTGGAAGTACGAAGCAGACAAATATTTCTGTCTACACATATTGTCGTGCAATCTCTATGGTCACGGACCTATATACTTAACTTTTTAATTTTAAAATACTGCCAACATAACTTGATATGCTAAAATATTATTACTATTCAGTGTGCAACAAGTTTACACTTTGGGCAAAGCTGTAGGCAGACTGATAGTTATTTGCATACAATATTTGTTAAAAGTACTACAATGAAACACTTACAAAAGACAATTAATAAACAAACTAAACCAACAAAACTACAGGATGTCCAAACTAAAATGCCCTAAATTGAGTGGCCGTTTAAAAATAGAAATATTATGTTTGTTGCAGGTCTGACATGCTCGTTGGGTCCTTGCCAGAATTTTGTATAGCCGTAGTTTGTCCCTGGTTGTTGGGTTGGACGAGACGGCCTCATTCAGAGGCATTCACGTTCTCTGGATATTACGCCCCTGGATATTTTTTTTTTTTGTGGGGCTATGCAAAGGACAGGGTATACACCACTGCAGGTACGGGACCTTCGGGATCACCATGCACGAATTGTGGAATCCATTGCTGCCATTACTCCAGACAAGTTGGCCTGCACCTGGATGGAACTTGATTACCAGCTTAATATCCTCCGTGTCACCAAAGGAGCTCAAGTGGAAGTGTTATAAATTTTTTAAAGAAACTTGAGACCTAACGTCCTACGTAAGCTAACACTATTCTTATACCTGTATTTTTATGTCACTGCGAACAGTTTGAAACTGGGGCATTTTGGTTTGGACAACCTGTATTATTCTACACAATTCACTGCTCCATCCATACCAATATACGCGTAATAAAACTAACAAAAATAATATGTTACACAATAATGTGCAACATATTTTTTATTTCTAATTATGATTGCTAATTGATTAACTGACATGTCAAGCAACATGTGTTTATTTGTGACAGGAAACAAACACTTCAGGAGTAACAAAATTATACTGTTTGTGTACTCTATTTTGCATAAAACTCATTAAATTTTGAAAGTTCAAAGGATTTCTTACACATTAACTGCAATGTTAGTTGATATTTTCAGATCTAAAATGAACCCACTATGTGTCCATTCCACCACATGTTCACCTTATTTTGTCATGCTTTGTGACTGACATTGCATACTGCAAACAATTATGCATCCTTAGAAATGAAAAATTTTACTGATGTTATTCAAGCCAACTGCCAGCAACAGTTTATGATCAGCAACATACAATATTAACAGAATATTTTTTCTGAGGATCACAGTGTATTTTATATAATTTCAATTTTTACAAAAAAAAAAGTTGCTACCTCTTTTAATGCTAACAAATAACTGCACTAAAGAAACACTGCATAAAACATAATTTTACCTGGCTTTCATGGCTTTCCTCGTGCTTCTCGTTTTTCTTTTTCTTCTGATCATTCCTAATCATTTGTTCTTCTTTGATGACACAGTATGTCATTTCTTCTATCCTTCTACGCTCCGCCTCTTCCTTAATTTTTATCTGAGCAATGCGCCGAGACTGACGAACTGGCATGCCCGAGCTAGGCCCGGCACTCTGACTGAGAATAAGCTCAGCACCAAGATCTAAGTCCTTTAACAGTCGACCTGCACATTTATCACTAACATAACAATCACGTATTCTTTAGATAAGTTTCCAATTAATTCTTATTCTACATTAACCTTACTGGTTCAAACAATAAATTTTTGCCTGAAGGCCATTCTACTCTAACACTGATAAAAAAATGTAAACCATTTTTTTTACAGAAAATACCTACTTAAGTACTAAACTTTGGTGTACTACATTCTTCTGGAATCTAGTTTTTTATAATTTCACTAAAATCTATAATGTTAAGTAACATTCAAAACTCACACATTGTACAATTTGTCATTCTTAAGCTAATAGTAACAATATAACATACCACATGACCTCAAAATGTGCAGCCTAACAAGCAAAAAAGATATTTTACCCAACGCCTAAATAATAATAATTTAATGATAGTAGTAGTAGTAGTGGTAGTAGTAGTGGTAGTAGTGGTGGTAGTAGTGGTGGTAGTAGTGGTGGTAGTAGTGGTGGTAGTAGTGGTGGTAGTAGTGGTGGTAGTAGTGGT
>PNEQ01001275.1:16921-40121 GCA_003012365.1 Medauroidea extradentata
TAGTGGTAGTAGTGGTAGTAGTGGTAGTAGTGGTAGTAGTGGTAGTAGTGGTAGTAGTGGTGGTAGTAGTAGTAGTAGTAGTAGTAGTAGTAGTAGTAGTAGTAGTAGTAGTAGTAGTAGTAAAAGCGCTACAAAGCAATCCAACAAGACAATACTGCAACACAGAGAAAAACAATTATACTATTTGGCAAATTATTTAAATCTGAGCGGCGTACACAAATACATACTTCTTCCCCTCCCCTAAATATGTAATGAAATTAGAAAAATATTTTCATAATTTCATTTCCCAATGCCCAAGGTAGTAATATTTGTGATATAAGATATTTTACAGAATATATTATAGGGCAAAAAAAAAAATGTATCACCAAAAAACTTTAGTAGTAAAATTGCAGATATAACAGAGAATGTAAACACATTTAAGTAAGATACCACTGGAAACCACATTAACATAATAGCAGGTGTCACATTTAATATATGCACACTTTTATTACGATAAGCACAACCAACTGTGCCTAAAGAAAGAAACCACTTTCCATGAAAACACACACAAAACTTCAACTGCAGTGACAGTGTGCCTGGAACAAAAAGTTGTTTATGGTTATGTTAGCTGCTTAAAGTATGGTACACGATATTTACACTGACTATCCACCGACGTATGTGTGGCATGGCAGGATGTTAAAACAAACAAGCACGTGCAGAGTACTGTGTACGTGCTAGGCTCTGTATCATCACGTCCAAGCTTCACGTTATGTGTTGCATGAAAATCTTACACAATCGTTACAAAAGAAACATTTTTGTTACATAAGTTACATTACTCCATTGTTCACCTTCAAACACTAGAATATCCTGATGGTACAAATGTTGTACACAATTTAAGAGTTTCCTCATCCCCTTTTTATTTACATAAGAAACTATGATGCATTTTTTCTAAATGTGCAAACATTAATTCGCGTATTAAAGAACTTTTGTTACAGTATATAATTACACTACAGCCACTGAAAACATTTCTTTTGGAAACAAATCTGTGATATGACAGACACATTAATTCAGTGACTAATGCAGTGATTTTACACCTATATAAAGTGAACTTGAAAACTAATTTTACTTATCACTCATTTTGAAGTCAGATTTCCGCAAAGAGCACTGAATTTCCAATACAGCTCCACCAGAATTTATGAATCCTATCACCTGTCATAAGTTCTGAAATACATTACACATTTTAATCTTACATGAAATCAATACTATTTTTAAAAAGTTTATATATAATTTTTGCCTCTTTGTGATGACATGTACATGTACATGCAATATTTTTACTTTTCAAACATTCTTCTTTTTTTCATGATACAGCACAGTTTCATAAGTTGGCAACCAAAATTTCAGGGTGTGGAACCAACTGGCCCAATTAGCTGCTAGATTGGTGCAATATGACAGCATTTGTTTATTAAAGAGCCGAACTCTTGTAAAAGTGATAAAGAAATGCCAGCAGACAAATAAATTGGTGAACTGTCAGTGATACATCATTGAACAGCAGTAAGAGAGTAATTAATAATGGGGCAGATTGGTGAAGTATTTTTTGATATGTCAGAGAACCGCACAATCACATAGAAAGGGTCATAGGAAGTGAATAAAGCACATCAGGAAATGAGAAAACCAGCATGGCAGTTATGCTTTCGTGCACAGTTGATGGGTACAAATTACTACTTTACTTAGTCCTGGAAAATAGCTGGACAACAAGTAGCGACCACCACACTGAGTATGCTGTGTGAGGCTACAATGACTGGGAGCTGTAAATCTGAAATCAACATTAGTGTTTTGCGAGTTTTGGGATACCACCCGTCACGGATGTTACTAAACCAACCACTAATGCCTACATTTTGATAAACAAGGCTGCTTTGCCACTGCTGTTAGATAACAATCCACAGTCAATATTATTCCCCATTTTTTATGCTGAACAAAGGTGCTGACATTATGCTAGCAGTAGAATTATGTGATCGAATACTGCAATAACAATAACCTTTCATCTCATACTGCGGTGCAAATTTATTTTCTAATTTCAGTGACTGAAAAGTTTGCTTAGTCATACACACAAGAAAATATGAATTAATGTGCCACAAAAAATGATCTGCTAAAATGTGTTTACAAATTAATACTTACAATTAGGGGTGGGATGATACCACACTTTTGATACTTGATACTGCAATTTATTTTCAGTTCAATACGTGATACTGTAAGATAAATGATAAAAACATTAATTTTTCCATTACACATTTTGATTATACTAAGAAATGCACGTTCCTAAAGAAAAATTGTTTAATTAGCTCTAAAGTCTACTAAAGTCCTTTAATGTTACCTATCTCTAATTAACATGAGATTGTTCGGTCATATCTTAGAAATGCAACATTTTCCTTAATTTGTGCTGGTGTGGTGGTGCTAATATTTGTCACTTTCAAGATTGGAAATTGGAACATTTACAGTTCACACAAACCTTCAGTGCATATGACCACACACGTAGTTATTCTGTGGCTGACACTTCTGTTAACAAATTTGTTATTATTAGGTTTCACCAGGAAGAAGGCACATTTTATGTTCGTGCTTATTTATACAGACTTTTTTTGAGTTTTTGTAGCTGATATAAAAGGGTAGGAATATTTGGTGATGTATGACTACATAAATTGGAACATGTAACTATGCTGAGTTGTTGGTCTGGGTGTTTTGTGCTATATACAATTTGTCGCACTAAAAATTAACTTTATTGGCACGGTTGTGCTCATGACTACATACCTTGGATTTCTTTGTCATCACAACTGCGTGTTAATGCAAATATGAAGTACTCAATAAGGTTAGTAACTTAAGAATTTTCAGTTAATGAAAAGGCAGTACGATTAACTACGAAATAACATAACCAGCCAAGTAACAATTAGAAACCAGTGGTGATTTACTACTGGCAGGTACTAAAATTTATTCTGATGTATTTGCCATCGTTATCACAGTTTTAATTACTCATGCAGCAGCAGACATTCGTGTGTACGATGAGCTGATTCTGAATGTCTAGTTATACTGCTATGAAATTTTTAAAAGTAGTGAGACACCAGTATCAAATAAATATATCAATAAATGTGCTTCAACACTCAATACTTTTCGATACAGTAAAATATAATAATTTTAGTAATGGCGTATCAAAGCATCAAACATTAATCTTGACATTAAAAACAACATGAAAACTACACCATACATAGCAGAGTTAGAGAATTCCCTCCATGTCCGTACAGTTGAGTCCCATTATAACAAGGTGTTACGGTTCCAGATTTGGTCTTTGCTACAGCAGTGTTCTTGCTAGTTTAACTCCCAAAACTCAACAAATCACACAAAAATTGCATTAGAAATATGTTTTAACATTAGAACAGGAAATAACAAAATATTTAATTTAAATGATAATTTATTTAAGCAGGTTGGCATGTGCTCTTAATACCCAAGAAGAAACAATCACATCCAATGAACAGAACTGATCGCACAACTTGGCTGCTGCAGTTTTTTTGCAATTAATCACTCGAGCCCCACAGCATCTTGTGGCGCGGCAGGCCGACAGCCATGCATGGTGCAGTCATCCCAAACCAAATAACAGCTAGTCCCTTTACTGATATTTTCATATACGACTTTCATATAGCCCACAACATGTTAGTAGTAGTCTACATGTGCGCGAGCAAGCCAAGACGGCATCGTAGGAAGTACACATATGAAAACTGTGCAATAGTTGGTAGTTGCTAGCCTGCAACATCTAATATAGGACGTCACCTTGCCTGCATTCTAACTATGCTTCCCCCCCCTCCTTGCCTGGTTGCAATCTCATCACTCCCTCTGCGACATCCACAGCCGGCACAGACTAAGTATATGGTTATGCTCAAGGTCAAGGCCACAGTTACATTCGCCATGTCACTGCTACTGGACTAGAACTGAAGTTCGCGCAGACGGTAATGCACACATTTTTTTTGTTTGGTCACAGCAGTAGAGTTTAAATACACTCCCCCTACAAACAATTTAATACTGAAAATCCACTATGTTCCTGCCTTTTGACAGGGTCATAGTGTGTATAAGGGAAGGCCTGGGTGAAAGTTGGGTCAGCTGCTCGACCTGTGAGACATGCCTGTCATCCTTCCAGCCTGAAGAATGGACGAGGTGAGGACGAGATGAGTGTGGAGCAGCGATGGAATTATAGAGGCGAGGGAAACTGGAGTTCTCCAAGAAAACATCCCGGGCAACAACAACGTCCAAAACGTTTCCACATGCGCAAAATCCAGGACAGAAACCCACTGGCGACCAAAGCTGTATCACCTAGGTGGAAGGAAAGAGGTCTGACCCGTCGACAACCGCGAATGACTACAATTAACTACTATTGTGTGAAAACAAGCCGACAACTGACTAGCAAGAACTTTGTAATTATGAGGCATTTTTAAGGAACAGTCAAAAAATCCCAAAAATTTTCCATGAAAAATTATGATTTTATCAGTTGAAACATGTACTGTGACATTTTTTTAATAGAGCGTGCAACCAGTTTCATGACCAAGTGAAGTACACTTTTGTTATCTGTCTGGCATAGCTGCACCAACTCCGATTGGTCTCCCTACTCCACCAGGATGGTGACAACGCGGGAAAACTGGGAATAGTTAAGGAATTTTAGTGGCCTGAAAAAGTCGGTGACTAGTCGGGGAAACTTTCCCGCCCCAATCTCCTTTCCCAGAAATCGAAAACAATCGTTAAAATCAGTTAAAATAAGGCCAACATGATTGTAGTTGCACGGACTGGTAAGCGCGAAGTCGCATCCATTGCCTTTTACCAAACATGTGCCATCTTGTCAGGCAAGAAAGCCACAAATAGCCACCAGGTTGGGTCGGCTGCATCACTTACGCCACTTTTATGTGTAATCAGTACAAAGTTGTTTACTGCCTCACACTTCCTGCTGATGTGGAAGTCTGATAGCTTGTCAGCTTTTTTTTATACTTGCACGTGACTCCGCTAGTCTGTACATGTGAAAAGCTGGCTGCCGGCATGTAAAGTGATACAGAAAATATTTGTAACATGAGAAAGCAAACTTGAATCATGCCATGCTGTTTTCTGTCTCTTTTGCTTTCATAAACTTTAATTTGCAACTCTCAGTCTCGCATATCGGTATAGGCATGTGCAGGGGGGTGCAAGAGCGGGCAGCCACCACTCCTAATGTGGGGAGTTGCCCGAGGCACCCTCCAGACTAGTTCTAACATAGTAACACGGAAAAAATTGAATTTGCATGAATGCTGGTACATTTAGTTGAGAAACCAATTCGAAATAACAAGGAATTCTTACTTAGGTTATACAGCAGTGTAACTGGAACAGGGAGGACATGGAAGGGCAAGAAGTACATTTGCCTCTCCCTAAAACATCAACAAAACAAACAAGCACATTGCTCTAAAAATAGGTTTCGCCCACCCTTTCCAATAGGCACAGGCGTACACAGAGTTAATAATTTGGAGTGGCAAAACCCTTCCAAAAGGGCACATACAGTGCGAAGGGTGCTTTAAGGACACCACCTCCCTTTAAAAAAATTTAATAAATATTCTCTTGATAAAATTTGAATTACTGACGTGTCCAGAATGTGCAAAGCATGATGAAGTGACTGAAGTTCTCTCAGTCTTAACTAAGCAAGTTAAAATTCATTGAATTAAAAATGTACACACAATAAAATATTCTTCTATCAAAGTTTTATTTTTGTCTGACATTTGCATTTTTGTTTTACTGTATTTAATTACAACCAAAAAACTAAAGATAAATTTGCCTGTCTGCAAGTTCCCTGAAAGTATCAACTATTTCATCATCGAATACGCTGACCACTACATCCCGTTCAACATACAGCAGCATGAAGTACCGCAGCCGTTCCTGCTTCACTTTTGACCCAAGCTTTCATTTGACAGTGGACAACTTTGACAATACTCTTTCACAGGTACAGCTTGTGAATGATAGCACACAGAACTCCTTCAAAGTTTTTGTGACTTGTACAAATGTTATCGACTTGTTAGAAGACTGTAGTCAACCCAACCATTCCAATGGCTCTTGCATGCAGCAAATGGCACACTAGTAGTTCGTGTAGCAAACTGTGCACGGCACACTGGAAGATACTAATTCTTGAGCATTTCATATATATATATTTATTTATTTTTTAGTTTTTTCCTAATTTTCCAACTGCGGTTGGTGAAAACTGCGGATGCGAAGTCCGCGGGATAAGGCAGGTCAACAGTATTTAAATCCTTGCTATTTTCTTTAAAAAATCCCATAACCACTTGTGCTATTTGTCATAAATGAAACAATTAATACTACTTACCTAATCATTTGCTTAGGGAACATATCCCTTACGTTTTAGTATTTTGGAACCTCTGCAACCCGCTGTCTATTTGCTGATAACTTTCTAGAGTGCGAGCCTAACAACTTCTTTTTGCGCTGTATTTTGTTCATGATGCTCACTGCTCAGCTGTTCAACATAGCCACCCGTCAGCGGCTTCACCACGCAACACGACAACAAAGTAAACTGAGTCGACCACAACTCAGCACGCACACACTAACAGCAAAACACAGGGCACCGGAGCGTGGGGTGGGTGGGATAGTAGCTGAGCTGGGAAATCCCAGGAAGGATAAACTGGACTTGCTAGTACAGGGAAATTCAAAAGGTTGCAACTTCTACAGTAAAGAAAATAATCAAGCCATACAGCCATAACAATACCGCTACACCAAAAAAAAAGTTTAATTTTGAGCTACACATAATTTAAAACAAGATAATTTGGTCTTTGATTTGCACAAAATTGATACAGTACTTCAGCAGTGGCGCAGAATAGTCGTGTACAGAATTTGGTTCCACATATACTCTATCAGCACCCTTCTACTGTAGCGGGAAGAAAGCATAGTACTCAGAATTCGGCGCCCCTTATACTGTATCAGCACCCTTCTATTGTGGCACTCACTAATTTACATAAAGGGGGACCCCAAGCCAGAGAAAGAGTTTACCTGTACACTTGTAGCACCATCTTAAAGTCTGTGACGCCCCTGTTGGTGGTTTAGGGAGGTGCAAATGGACCTCTTGCCCTTCCCTGCCCCTCCCTGTTCCAGTTCCACTGCTGTATATCCTAAGTAAGAATTCCTTGTTATTTCGAATTGGTTGCTCAACAAAATGTACCTGCATTTATGCAAAATCAAATTTTTCCACGGTACAATGTTAGAACAAGTCTGGAGGGTGCCTCCGGCACCTCCCCATAGTAGGAGTGGCAGCTACCCGCCCTTGCACCCCCTTGCACATGCGTTATGCCTATAGGCGAGACTGTAAGTTACAAATTAAAGTTGATGAAAACAAGAGAGACAGAAAACAGCATGGCAGGATTCAAGTTTGCTTTCTCAGGTTACAAAAATTTTCTGCATCATTTTACATGCCAGCAGCCGGCTTTTCATACATCCAGACTAGCTGAGTCATGTGCACGTAAAAACAAAAGCTGATATGCTATCAGCCTTCAGCACCAGCAGGAAGAGTGGGGCAGTAAACAACTGTGAACAGATTACACATCAAGGTGGTGTAAGTGATGCAGCCGGCCCAACCTGGCGGGTATTTGTGGCTTTCTTGCCCAACAAGATGGCAAGTGATGTTCGGTAAAAGGCAAAGGATGCGACTTCACACTTGCCAGTCAGCGCAACTACAATCATGTAGGCCTCATTTAAAAAATTTGTAACCATTGTTTTAGATTTCTAGGAAAGTAGATTGGGACGGGGAAGTTTCCCTGACTATTCCCAGAATTTTTCAGGCCACTAAAATTCTCTAACTATTTTGTTTTCCCGCGTTGTTGCCATCCTGGAGTAGGGAGACCAGTCGGAGTTGGTGCAGCTACGTCAGACAGATAACAAAAGTGTACTGCACATGATCATGAAACTGGTTATGAGGCCCCATTCATTCAAAGTTGCTGTGTATGTTTCATTGATAAAATCACAATTTTTCATGGAAAATTTTTGTGATTTTTTGACTGTGCCTTAAAAAGACCTCATAATTACAGAGTTCTTGATGTTACAGTGCTCACTCTTACGTGATTCTACTGTAGGTTTTATTAAGATGCTTATATTTCACACTTCAATAATACATTAATGGACATTAATGGTGGAACATAAAACTGCTCTGCATGTGTGTAAACTAAATGTCTTGTTTGAATATGCAGTATGTACTGTACACGTTAAATGTGACTACCTATCTTTTATATATACTTTGTTTAATAATACTAGACTCAAACTGTCTTCTAAAAACCACATATCAGTAGCCATGCACCGTACAAATAGAGTGGGTCCAATAATTATCTGAAGCATTAAATATTAGGTCATAAAACTGAAAACATATGGTGCGGATACGACATATTGAAAATACGCTAATGAATAAAGAACACCATTACAAGAAATAAAAACATTTATTTTTTCCCCCAACTCTGTAACAGTGAATAAATACCCAGCCTAAAATAACTAATCATACACAACATACCCTTAAAACAAAAAAGAGAAACCCCACCTAGTCCAGGAGGCAGCAACTTGAAAACTTTATTTGCAAAATTATGTGCAAAACGGTTCGACCACAATCATTATTTTTTTTTTTTTTTTGTTCTTCAGAAATCAAGATACTAATATAGCTGAGAAGAAGCGAAACAAGCAAGAACTGATCTATCTTCATGGTGTATCTGGCAGAAAAGAGGTGGTAAAAGATGGTGTCAGAATAAAAACTACACAAAAAAATACTAAAAATAATTAAAAACAAGCTAATCCTTCCATATAATTAGAATTTACTGTTTATGCCTGTAATTTTCCTTCAAAAACCAAACAATTTTTTGGATTCTGTAAGAGCGAGCATAATGGAAAACTTTAGAGGCATGAATCTTTATAAAAAAAAAAAAGTCATGTGGTAGTTCAGTGCATGTGAATTTTTACAGTATAATTGTTTACCTATACATATTAAAATTCAAAATCCTACAGAATACGTACACATAATTTATCCAACATGCTGTTTGTCAACAGGCACACTGTCACTTATATCAAAAAATGTGGCAAGGACAACATGTAAACACATAACTCTATGTATCACCATAAAATTACTGAAATACTTAAAATTATACATTTTATCCTATACTCTGCATGCTTTACAAGGTTCCCTAAGACTGTAACAACAAAATATAAGAAAGTATGAGACTTAACTATGTGTATTTAACAGTGGTGAAAAATTAACTAAAATATCAATTTACCTTGTATTAAAAAAACCATTGGTATCTTAAGACTACTGCAATATTAATTTACCTATTTTTTCATGAGAATCATCTTCAAAAGACATCTTAACAATGCACAAAAATTACTTTCAACAAAACTGTGAAGAGTTTTGTTAGCCTTACCACATTTAATATATATATTTTTATTTATACCTCATTAATCAAATATAGCAACAAATCTGATTATAACATATTTTCAAATAATAATTGTGAAACTTACTGCCTCTACTTTTCTTAGCAGCTGGCTTAGGCGGCTCACTAGGTGCATCACTGCTCACTGCAGGGCTGTCCATTATCACTTTCGGTTCCTGACTGATCCTACCTCGTCCTTTGCCCCTTGATCCTCCTCTGCCACGACCACGACTCCTGCCTCGACCACCCCTCCCACGACCTCGAAATGAGGCATTCGCCTGAGAGTCATCTGTGGATGCATCTTCAATACGCATTGGAATTATTGCTTGGTGATCCTCGTCTTCACTGCTACTTGCACTGCCCTCGAGTCGTTTCTGCTCTTCTATGCTGCGTCGCAGTTCTAGGTCTGGTGTTTTTTTACCTCTCATTTTTCTACGTTTGCTAGTCAGTTCCCCTGTTTCTACCTTCTTCCTCTTCCCAACTTCCCCTGTGGTCCCTTCATCATCATCAGAAACAGAACCTAGTCTTTTACTGCTTCTTCGTTTCCTTCTGATAGGACTAACAAATTCAACTGGTGCTGTGCCACTGCGCAGGTTCCTTGATCTTGTGGTTCTTTGTGGAATGACATCTTCATTTGTAATTGGTTCCACAACAGAAGACTTCTCGTCACCTTGTGTAACAATTGGTTTATCAATGTTTCCTACCTTGGCATCAATACTTTTAGACGATCTCCTTCTACTTCGACTAACAGGTTTTGGGCAAGTCATAATCTGAGGAAGAGGACTGCGTAATGTTGTTTCCTCAGATGGATTGTAATCCATTGAAAAATTACTAATTGTACATGGCTTTTTAGATGCATTTAGGTCTGTTTTCTCCACACATTCATCTTCCAATTTGTTGCTATCTGACATTGAAGCTATTTTTTCACAAATTTTATCTTTCAATAATTCTTTACTTTCTTTATGTTTGCTAACATCACTTACTGCTTTGGTATCAGTCTCCAACACACCATCAACTGCTTCTGGAATTTTCTGGATAGATTCTTTGGCTACATTATTTTCTACTTTATCTTGAGCTATACTCTCATCCACAGTATTCTTGGCAGCCAACTTACTAGCAGTCATTTTTGACTCACCAGTTTTCCTACCCACTGTTTTCCCCCTTTTAGCTCTCTCTCTTTTTTTTACAACCTTGCCCTTCTCTTTCGCTATTACGTTTTCAGATTCCGGCGGTGAAGTACTTAACTTTACAGCAAGTTGTGCTTGGCCACTCAAAAGTACAGAGTCTTTTAATCCTGCAGGCTTTTCAACATTAACATCAACAGCTGCAGGACATGTATCAGAGGTTAAAAGTTTTGAATTGTTTTCAACAAATGGTGCTTTGCAATCCTGAACAATTGAGTTTGTAACTTTATTTCCTACTAAATCAAGGAAATTTTGCTTGTCATCAAAATTGATTAACTTGGACTCATCCTTGCGCAATATTAAAGAACTCTTCATAAATGATGCCATGCTTGCTTCAGGTATGACTTTTAAACGTGCTTCAGGTATTACTTTCAAACGCCCCACTTGAATTTGTGGTTCAACAGGTGTATCGGCTGGTTTCTCTTTCTTTGCAGTAATGGCTTCCTCCGAAGGTGCTTTTATTTCTGCCACATGATCCAAACATTCATCATCGTCTACAATAGGAGAACTGTTTTCTGGTGCTTCACATACTCTCTCATCAGATAACAGTGCAGGTTCTGACACAGGTCTCTTGATTCCAATCTGTGTTCCTGATTTGTCAAAATTATCAATTTCAGAACGTGAATTTTCTTCAGTATTATTTGGGACTGCTAGCCCTTCAGAAGCTTTATTAGTGTGACAGTCAACTCTACAACTAACTTCAGCTGAAGCTGCCAGATTTTTACTACACATATTCACATCATCCCCACTTTCAGTAATTTCAGAAGGACTCTTTGACTTTGAAAAACATAACCCTTTACTTTCCTCTAACATTTCTGAACTGGTGTTGGTTTCCTCTGGAGAAGTAAATCCAGTCTCAAGCGATTTTTTATTAATACTACACTGATTATCGTTATCAATCAACTTGGCACCGTCAGCAGCAACTGAATTTTTATTACTGCAAATAGACACTCTTGAGGAGTCATCAAGTAAGTCTGACACCCATGATAATTTCTCAGTTCCACTGGAGCCTGATCTTACAAAACAAGAATCATTTTCTTCAAGCACAGAATTGTCTGAAACAAGCTTGGACATAAGGGATTTTTCAGACACTTTACTACCACTGTTAGCTTCACTTCCACCACAGAGCTGTGCAATACAATTTCCAGAGTTTGTGAATGTTTCCGAAACAAATCTCTCGACATCAGATAAGTTTTCCGATGACTCACCACTTTCTTGCTGCTCCGTATTACACTTGTTCTGCCTCTCTGTTGCATACCAAATATCAGAAAACCCTTTCGCAGGCTGAACATTAATCACGCATGCATCCTTGTCTGATACATTTTGTTCTTCTCGACTGCCAACAGCCAATGGGACTGGATCATCAGACATCATAGCTTCCAACTGAGACTCAACAGTCAAAAAATTATCGTTTTCTTCAGTACTGCTTGGAATATTCAAAGGCAACGAAGATGTGTCTAAGTTATTTGAGCTAATATCAGAACCACATATTGGCTGTGCAAATTGTGAAGCTACAGGCGGAAATTCTTCCAAAGGCTGAGGGCTAGATGCACATGTTTCTGAATTATCACTTGTGCCCCTGATGCTTACAGCTTTGTTCATAAGCTGAGTTTTAGATAGTAGCACATAATTTTCCTTTGACAGAAATTCTTCTGAGTGAGCACTAGATGCTGATTTATCTGAATTATCATTTGTACCAACAATGTCCAGATCTTTGGTCAAAAGATGCATTCTAGATAGTGAAACATCAGTTACTCGTGACTCCAATTCTTCCAAACAGTGAGTACTAGACACTGATTTTTCTGACTTCGCATTAATACCTTTACAGTCAAAAACTTTGTTCAAAATATGGGTTCCAGAGTGTGTCATATCAGTCACTTGTGACTCTAATACTTCCAAAGACTGAGTAACAGAGGCCGAATTTTCTAATTTGGCACTTGTATTCTTAAAATCTAACACTTCATTCAAAATATCAGTTCCAGGGAGTGGCACATCAGTTATTTTTGACTGCGAATCTTCCAAAGGTTGAATACTAGGAGTTGATTTTTCTAACTTGGCATTTGAAACTTTGACGTGAAACCCTTCCTCTAAAAGTTGAGTTCCAGAAAGTGGCATGTCAGTTATTTCTGACTGTAACTCTTCCAAATGCTGAGTACTAGATACAGATTTTTCAAATGTAGCGTTTGTATCCTTGAAGTCAAACACTTCATCCAAAAACTTTGTTCCAGAAAGTGACATATCATTTATTTCTGACTGTACCTCTTCTGAAAGCTGAGTACTAGATATAGATTCTTCAGACACTGCATTTGTACCTTTGGATTCTAACACATCTTCCAAAAGCTCTGTTCCAGATAGTGGCTCATCTGTTATTTTTGACTGTAACTCTTCCAGATGCTGATTACTAGATACAGACTTTTCTGAACTGGCACTTACACCTTTTAATTTCAACACACTATCCACAAGCTGAGTTTCAGGTTGTGCCATATCAGTTATTTCTGAATGTAAATTTTCCAAAGGCTGAGAATTAAATGCTGTTTTTTCTGACTTGGCATTTGTACCCTTAAGGACCATCACTTCATTCAAAAGCTGGGTTCCAGACACTGACATAAACGTTTCTTTTGATTGTAACTCAACTGAAGATTGAGAATTGGATGCAGATTTTACTGATTTGTGACTTTTATCCTGAGTATTCAATACTTTGTCCAAAAGTTGGGTCCCAGACATTGACACATCAGTTAATTTCGACTGTAACCCTTCCGGAGGCTGAATACTAGATGCTGATTTTTCTAACTTGGCATTTGCACCCTTGAAGTCCAACACTTTGTCCAAAAGCTGAGTCCCAGACAACGGCACATCAGTTATTTTTGATTGTAACTCCAGCCCAGCTTTTCCTGATAACTTGCCCATCATTATACCCATTGTAATACTTTCTACTGATTTTCTACGCTTTCCCACACATGTTTGAGGATGAAACTTGCTGAGAGCTGAAATTCCTGAACCAGCAACTGCTGAATTTGCCACCTCAGACTTAGACTTTTCAACTGTCGCAACACTTTCAGGAAACTTGTTAAAAACTATGCTTGGCTTGTCAGAACATTTAATTGAGGAATTTTTCAACAGATTGCTATTACTTTCCCTAAGTTCACAACCATCTAATACATTATCAACACTGACAACAGAACACTGTTGTTTACCTGTATTTTCCTTTACTGATTCCATAGCATTATTTGTAGGCTTAATTTCATGTTTAATTTTAGTTATAAGTCTGCTATCACTGTCACTAGGCTGCAAAATTGCTTCTGAACAGTCTTTGTTAATTACACCTTCTAAGCTAATTGAAGGCACTGTATTACTCTCCACATTAGATATGCTGTCAACTGTTTTATGCTTGCTTATGGTAACATTATGTAAGTCCAAAGGAAAAATTTTATCAGAGGAGATATCAACATTTACACAAGCATTATCACAGTCACTTTCAGCACAAGCTGCAGACAATTCCAGAGATTTGTTTATTTCTTTAAGTACTTCAAAATCTTGCTTATTCTTGATCTTTGTTGTGGTACTGTCCAAATCACTAACCACTAGGATTTCACTCTTAAAAGGAACTGTATTAATACAGTTTTTCTCATTTGCTACTTTAGCAAGTTCATTATCAACATGTTTTTCTTCATCAGTAATAACATTTTCTACTAAGCACACACTTTCATCCGACTCTGATGGTTGTGATTTATGTACATCTTTAGAGTAAGCACTCAAAACTTCTAAAGGCTCTATTTCTTTAGTGCTCTTATCTGGTTTCACATCTTGTGTCGAATTCTGGCCTACCATTTTTTCAATACTAAAATTAAACTTTTCAGTAACTGAATCCCTTAAATTTGTACTTTTTTTTAGAGCATCTCCAATTTGTAAATCAACTGGATTACTACTTAAAACAGAATTGGAAGTCTGTAATAAAGTGCTTGTGTGTAACTGAAACTTGTCAGCTATTAAATTATTTGAAACAGAGGCATCCGACAATGATGTGTGTAATGACTCTGGCCCAAAAAAAAACTTTGATATAGATTTATCACCATCCTCATTTTTACTTTTAGAATTTGGAGGCAATGAAACAGCTGCGGCTTTACTAAATATACTACTTTCATCTCCATTACTTGTATTTTTAACACAGTCAATTAAGTTGGTTGTGCCTTCTGCAGACTTTTCAAGCTCTGAAAACTGAGCACTGATTACAGGATCTTTAAAAGACTCATCTACTTTTTCTGGCTCCTTTGGCAACGTTAACTCACATGAGGAAATTTTCATTGTGCCAACAACAGAATTTAACATTTCTTCTATTTTATTTTCCATACATTGTTCTTGAGCTTTAGTTAATGGCTTCTCTGCTAGGCACTGTTCATGAACTTCTGTTAAAGGCTTATCTGCCAGGCACTGTTTCTGAATTTTGGTTAACGACTTCTCTGTCAGGCATTGTTCTTGAACTTCAATTAAAGGCTTTTCTTCTTGAACTTCAGTAAAAGGTTTCTCTGCCAGGCACAGTTCTTGAATTTCAGTTATAGACTTCTCAGCCAGGAACTCTTCTCGAACTTCAGTTAAAGGCTTCTTTTCAGCATCTTCACAAGACATTGCCGCAATTTCCGTAGTTTCCCTCGAATGATCAGAAAGAGAAATCTCACAACTGCCATTTGCTGTATCATTACTTAGAGTAAGTAAGCTATTTTGCTGAAGTTCTGGATCAGCGTTTGAAGAATTAATTTCATCAGTTTCGTTGTCTTTCGCAGTTTCTTTTCCAGGTGTGCCCACATCCCATCTTGATGGCCTTTTGACAGCTGTTGCACTTAAAGACTTTTCAAATATCTGAACACCCAGAGACCATTTCCTTTCTGATTTGACCAAAACAGATTCTGAGGAATCAGCCACACAGCTACTCGCATCAAATGAACTTGGATTGGATGCAGAAACAGGTTGCACATTAGTGTTTTTAAGAGTATCAGGACCACAAATTGCCTCAATACTCCAAAGTTTGTGTGGACTTTTAGTTGGTGAAAATTTTTGACACTCAGTAACTTTTGACGCACTGCCTTCATTAAACAATATTCTTGTTGAACATGGTGAAATATCCGAAGTTACAAGAGACGAATCTGTAAATGAGGGCGTAAAAGACGACTTTTGCAAAGAACTAGTGAGCGCAATACTAGCAGACTCCCCATGAGGAACTCTCCTTGGCAAAATACACTCACCATGAGGAGGAGCCGATGGCCGACTTGTATTTGGCATTACGCCATACTCAGAACTGTTAGTTTCCATATTGAAGTGAGGGCCTCTATTTTCACTGTCAGGTAAATGTGGCTGGAATAATCTCATTTTTTGACTGTGTATCTTTAATTCCTGGGATAAGCTGTCATTCAGTTGATGATAACCTGCTTCATTTATTAACTTCAGCTTCCCAACATCTGATGATTTCAGTCCACTAACATCACCTAATTTTGCATGCATATATGAATCTAATAATGTGCTTGTTGGTGTGGAATTGCTGTCCTCTGCTATATCACAAAAATTAGACTTTCCATTTTCATGATCTTCTGGTATTCTTGTTTTGCTTGATATTGTAGTATTAAATGAACAATGTAAGTCAACAGATGCCTTGCTCTTATCTTTGATACTTTTACCCTCAGAGTGTAATATACTTGAATTTCCTAAATCTGATCTGTCAATGAACTTCTCACTATTCTCAGCATGTTCCTTACTGTTCGAGTCTTCACATGCCTGAGTATCAGCTACGCACACCTTCAAACTGACACTTTCATTTTCAGATACATTTTCAAGTTGTGGAAACTGTAAATCAGTAATACAAACACTGTTTGTTAGTTCTCTAGTACCTGTATCAGACACACCTGCCAGAGATTGATTTGAGGAGCTCACACTTCTGTTTGACAATATCTTGTCCTCACAAACCTTTTTATCCACTTTGTCTACTGTACCACTACTTTCTTGTGTGTCTGTACCTGGGTTACCAGTATCACAGTCTCTTCCCGAACCTTCTCCCCGAACAAGCATTAAAGGCTCCTCAATAGCCTCTCCCACTTGCACAGATGAGGGATGAACTGAACCACTTCCTCTGTTCTCACTTGGCTCTACATAACGACCCATCTTGTTCAACCAACCATCAGGGACACTTGGCTCCCTCATATCCCTCTTCAAACTTCTACTAATCTCCTCTGGGGTGAGAAAAGTTTTACGTTCCTCACCAGGTCGGATTGACTGAGAAAGTAAAGTAAGTTTTTCAATTTGTGAAAGAGTTGCCAGGCTTCTCACAGCTTCTTTCCTCACATTCATAAAGTCATTTAATGTAAATGATTTCCTTGTAGTCAAATCAGTAGCCAAATGATGAGGTAAAGCACCTATTCCTAGTGGAATGTTACCACTGAAGTGATAAGAGCTCTGACTTTGGCCTGGATCGTAACTAGGAGCATGCATTACTTTGTCTGGAGATTTTTTTGTACTCAGGTCACATACTTCACTATTTATCATACCATGACCAAGTTTCAAATCTGATTTCCTGCTCATATTGCTGGGTATTGGTATTTCTGGGGATTTTTTTGAACTCAGGTCCATTCCAACATTCTCAATTCTTGTTCTGCTGAGGTCCAGCATTGGAATCTGTTTCCTCATACTCTGTTTGTCGAACACCATTCCACGCCCTGAACTCAGATCCATTCCAGATTGAGGAGATCCCAATGCCCCAAACTGCTTGGAACGTAAATCTGTCCTCAAGTCCAGTTTAGACTCTACTCTCATTTGATGTTGCAATGATGCAAAGTTCACTGGTTTGATTCTGCTCTCCTCTATTCTGAACTCTGGCTTTACATCCAGCTTCTTATACTCATCTCTAGCCTTTGGTCTCTCTTCTATTCTTACATCTGCTTTAAAATTAAACTTTTTAAAGTCCTCCTGAGTCTTTAGTTTAATTTCAGATTCCAATTTTGAATCAACTTTTTTAGATTCTTTATTAACTTTTGCAACTTCCAAATTTGTATCAAATCGCTTCAATTCTTCTTTAAAGGATTTAAGCTGCCAAGCATGCAAACTAGCACTATTTGAAAAATTGTCAGCCAAAGTAGATTCAGAATCAAATCTTTCTTGTGCTAGTTGAGCTGGTACAACCTCTGCTGCTGGTACTGTACTGACTTCGACACTTCCAACTTTGGAATGAGATTCAAACGAATTATGTTCCACATTTTTATTCAAACTTAAATGATCACATGCCGCAACTACTGGTTCTTCTGAAGATTTGCTTGTACCCAATTCTATTTTATCACATACAATTTCACTAGAAACTATGTTATTTGATTTATCTTCTGCTGAAACTTGCCCTTTTATATCTTCCTGTGGCTGTTCATTGGCTACATTTTTATTATTTACAAGTCCTTCAACTTCTCTTTCCTCATTTTCATAATTTTCTTCTGCTTCTGAAATTGTGTTCTGTTTTCCAGTTTTATCTTTCTCAATGATCACAATACTAGGTTCTGTTTCAATTTTAGAATCCGGAAGATCTTGTTTACTCTGTAGTTTCTCCAGTTTTTCTATTACATTTAGACCCCCTTTATCTTCTTTTTCACACAATACAGTTTCTTGAGATTCTTTATTTTCCTGGAGTTCAGATTCCAAATCACTGAACGCATTTGATGAGGTCAGTTTTTCAGGGCATTCTGCAACCAACTCTACAGAATTCTCAGCTTCTTCCATCAAATCATCTTCTACATTTTGAACTGGTTTGTCAGAACGGGTAGCCTCTGATAAATTGTTCTCAAGGCAAGCTACCCTTTGACTTTCATGAACGGACGTACTTATATCACTATCAGGAACCATTTCAGCATGTTCTTGAGTACAAGTTTCTAAAGCAGTATGTTTCTCATTTAGAGCCTGTTTTTGGGTTCTGTCAGAATTAGCCTGCTGCCGCAACTCTTTGAAAGAAACTTTTACTTTTGGAGCAATGTTATCTTCAGCAGAATCTTCTCCATCTTCCAAGAGGGACTCCACTTCTTCCACCTCACCTTCCTCATCCTCCTCTATTTCTTCCTCCTGCTCCTCATCCTCATCCAACTGTCCCGTGTCAGTAATCGGCTTCTCTATTTCCAAACTATTGCTATCTTCATTAAATGTTGAGTCAAGCCCATTATGGAGAGGATCATCTGATGACAGCTGAGATATCAGCTGAACCAAACCATCACGATCCCTGTAAAGAAAACCATGTTTCATTTATAATTAACAGAAAACAATAAATGATAACCTCTGAAAACAAATGTAATATATTAGGCACACTATTCGCAGTAACATATAACAAATACATTTCGTACAGGAAATTAAAAGCAGGAATTCACGTCCTGCAAAAATTTACCCGCACATGAATTTGCAGCTACAGATATCACATATACATTCTCAACTTGTTCACAAAACTTCATGTCATGAATAACATAAAAACAAAAACCTATCTCACATATTAACATTTCTTGTGATGGACATACATTCACTTGGCGTAACTTTGTGCCGGGCAAGACAACTTTGTACCACCAGACTAGTTTAATTTTATATGAAAGATTAAATATTTCATGGATAATGTTGTGTTCTTGAAATAAATTTGTTAATTATGAAGTTTGCTTAATGGCTGAATGCTCCAAAGCTATTTAATGGAAGAAAATATCTGGTACAATCTTCCCCCATAAAGGTACAAAGTTACCCCGAATTTCTAATTTTGTACCTCAATGGGGCAATTCGAGATTAAATGGAAACTTTGCTTCAGCAGAAAACTTGCAGACAGTTTATAGGTTGTTTATGAAACTAAAACAATGTCAAAATGGTGTATGAAAAATGAGAGCAGGCTGACTTGTTATGACACCCATTTATATGCACTCTTATACAATACTAACATCAATAAGTCACCAAAATCATGTTATTTTACAAATCTACATTTCTCAAACTGTCAAATACCTTAACAAAACTATTTTTGGCTGCAGAGTGGACTTATTAACTTTAAACCACATACTTGAAACGTAACTAAGGATCATTTTGAACAACAGAATAGCACTTTCAAACTGGCATGACAGAAAAGTTCAGGACAACAAATGTATCAAATAATCATCTTAAAATGTCAGTCTGTCATAGAAACCCATGAAAATTATTCATTTTTGCCTGCTGAAGGACATATATGACACCATCTCAATTCCCTACACAACACAAAATACTGCAAGTTTATTGGTAGCTCAGGCACAGTTTTTCAGTGTGTAGTTCCGTTTTTGCAACTAACATGTAAGGATGGTTTGAACTATAGCGGAAAAAGTAGAAATATTATAAACTCTTGATAATTCTAACTGGGGAACAAGTTTATCCGAGTTACGAGTTGTCCACCTTATGAGTGGAATAAAATGGTTCCTGGAGTGAGACAAACACTGTGAACATCTAGCCAATTGCTGTGCTTTCATGAGGTAAGAATAGGGAAAATTCCTATTTTTTATTATATTTTTATCTAAAAAAGCATTTAATTTAATGAACAACTGTACCATACTTTCTTTCATTGTGTCTGTGTAACTCCAGAAAAACTTAAATAAAATGAGCAGTCTGTTTTGCGCTGCGAAAACGTGAACTGCCATGTTGATGTCACTGTGACGTCACAATACTGTATATTTTAATGTACATAACACACACACACGACAGCAACATGCATTCGTGTAGTGAAATTGTTTTAAATAAAGTAGTTTATGCTGTAAAATCCAGTTTGGCTTGAACTCCAAAGAGAATAAATGTAAATAGTAGTTCATTTGCGCAGCAATAAAATGCAATTTAATCTGAACAAAATTTTAACTTTAGTGCCATCTGATAAATCACGGCGGACTGCATGGTTTAAGTTTCAAGAAGAGACCTAATAGACTGCTATTAACAACAAAAATACAGTATACGTATGTAATGCTGTATTTTGTACAGCATGACAACTGTTAGAATAAGAAAATAAGTTCTTTTAAGTTAAAAATTGCGGTCAAAAGCATGCATTTTGCGACGAAATCTCTGCAGCTCTAGTGTTTTGGCTGTTCCACTGGCTTCAGCAACGTAACTAGCTAATAGGCGAATTCAAGGCACCCATGATTGGCCGATAATTCGAGGGGTGGGCGGGGTCTTGCGAAACTTGCCCAGAGATGGCAGCACAGCTATCTCAATGCCGTTCACGAGAAACGTAAAAATTACCGAGAAAAATTGTACTTGTGAATTGTAATAAAATAATTGATCTGCCACATTATTTTACCAACTCGTGCAACCGGAATGTTCGATCATGGTCCGTGCTACGTTTGGTTAAACACATTCCAAATATTAGCTCGAAAGGTTCACTTTTTGTACTCATGTGAACTTCGTTCGTCTGACCTAAACCTAAACTTATGATTATATATAGGATCTTAAACATTAAACTGAATTTGTAGTAAGTTATTATCTCTCTTGAGTTTAAAATAGATTTACATAAACTCACACCTATACCTAAAATGTCTCAATGTGTAAGTGAAAGCTAGGCCTACTAATACATTGTTGTATTCACTCCTTTAAAAACAACTCAAGTGAAATAAATCTTCGTAGTTGGCTACCAAATCTACAACCACGCATGCCCAAACAATGGGTGAATTCCCCAAATTAACTTTTATGTAACCGGGTTCGCTAAATTTGATTAGTTTTTAAGTAGTTGAAAAATTCCAATACACACAATAGAGCCTGGCGTGCGGTGGCTAACCAAAACAAGTAAGACTACATCATAAATGTGTTAGCCAATAAGAACACGTTTTCAATGTTTGTGACAGCGTTTGAAAATATGGCATTTTTTAAAGCTGAATAATTCGAAAATTACAATGTTCACGGAGCTATGGCTTTGCCTGGCTGCATTTAGTGCCGAAATAATTTGGAACCACGAGGTAAATTGTATCAAAAACTTTTTCTAGGAATTTTCCCTATTACTCACTTAAGGCACCATACCAATTGTGCTGAAGAAAAGTGTTGCTGTATGGCTTCTATCAGATTTCAATTATCAAACTTCTGAAATGGAACACACCTTACCCTCTCGTTACTTTACAGTCAATGTATGTTATGTGTGTGTCATTAGGCTACTGACCCGCTAAGTGAAGTACATATGTATACAGCTCGCAGCACATGATAAACAGTCAATCCACTGGATACTGATCAATTAAGCACAGTATTTAGCAAATATAATTGGCAGTGTTTTTATACTTATATTTAATGTGGAAATATAGTATACTGCCTAATATAGAACTACGGTTAAGTCCCCAATTTACGTCATACACCTTTACATTGTTTCGGATTAACGTCGCTAATGTACCCATGTTTCATTTTAAATAGTTACCGATTCAGAAGAACTCCATTTACAATGTTTCTCGCACCTCTTTAGTTCATTGTTGTCCAACCAAAACACTATACATAAATTGACAGTACAGTGTTTCACATTTAATTTGTTCCGGGTAGTTAGTGTGAGATACACGTACATCGCCCTATCTTAAATGCTGAGAAAGATGCTGCCTGTTTACCCCACAAAAGCACACGGCCATGCTGCCTGTTTACCCCACAAGAGCACACAGCCATTACTTTACGAGATGGCTTCCAAAAGGTCAAAATTACGTTCAAATTTAGTTTTATAAGAACATAACACCTGTCTCTTTATTTACATAAATGGAAATTTTGTAAATTTCAATACAGACGGTTGTTGACATAAGTGTTAAACAATTTAATTCTACGTTTTGTGAAATAAATTTAAAGACGATGATCTCGGTTTCAATTGCTTTCATGATAATTATTAATCCTAAACGAGAGCAGATGTCAAAACTGTTGGATAGTATTGTTTTTAACAGTTTTCACCATGATGGCTAGATAAAACAGTAAACACTATGGTTTTAGATCATTATTTAACTAAAGAAATTAATGTTATTTGACTTATTAGTCGAAATCATATAATTTTTTGTCTTGAAAAATTATGTATCACTGCAAAAATAATTTTAAGCAAAATAACCTAACAGATGTGATAGCTGGGGGCCGATTAAATATCACCACTTGCGTTTTGCACCGACGCATCGCAACGCAAGGAAATCTGCTCTGCACCTGCACCTCGAGTCGTAGTTGGAATTAAATATACTCGAATACGCAAGACGCAAGGGGCGGAGCCTATTTTGGCTCGGCGCAACTAGCTCCCCTCTCCAACTTACACAAGCCAATCAGAAAATTTTTAACATCATCCTCACTGCCACTTGAACGGCAAAAGCTGTCTGCACACCCGCGTGCTTACATGCAGATATAGCTTCCATGTAGCAGTGAACATTTATCGAGCTAAACGTAATGTTTTGGTAAAAATTTTTCGTAACCTCAAATTTTGTAGCCTTCTCGTGATTAAACAATGATGTAAGAAGTATAGGTTCATATCAAATTATGAAGGAACATTGTTACAAAGTTTTCATTACAAGTGTATATGTCGTAGTTGTGTTTTGAAGTGTGAAAGTAAATTTCCATAATGTCGTGGTTCTTTCAGTGTAGTGCATGGCCGTGGTG
>PNEQ01001275.1:41121-56818 GCA_003012365.1 Medauroidea extradentata
AGAGTTGTTTTAACCAGGTGAGTGACTAGAAACCTGCCCCAGATAAGTAAGATCCTCCCCCACCTCTTCGTGCGGTTAGCGCTCGGCTCCCCTCGGCTTCACTCTCCGAGGCGCGCGCTAGTCCGACCCACATCAGGTGCTCTCTCGCACGCTGCACGCACCACCACCCACACCAGGGAGAGGGCGGGGTTGAGTCAACTTTAAGAAAAACTATCTCCAGTAGTGGTGTGTATGTTGATCTTCTTTCAGTTGTGAGATTCATCCTTCAACTTGCAAAAATTTCCATTCATCAAGAAGTGCTTCAGTATCAAATTAACAAGGGCCTCATAATTTATTCTGCATGTGATATCTGAGAAAATCTTTGCACTAGATATTACAAAACATACCTCAGCTTAGCATCTTTGAGAAACTTAGTTATATACTGGTATTTGTGAGATGAACTGCAAGAAGTATTCAATCACGGCATCCCATTGCTCTAGAACTTTTTGCATGTGTCCGTCCTTGTCAGCCAACTTGAGTTTCATGTTTCACAAACCTATGTCTTCACAGCTACAGTTTTAAAAGTCCTCCCATCTAGAAGGCCAATCTTTGAAATAATAACATACAGTATTTCACTGGTCAAATCACTGATATCACAACCAAATTTTTCATGGCCTTTCTGGCAAGCATTATGAACATTAGAAATTGTAAACGATTACGGTTACCATATGTCCATCATAATTGTCCTAAATTTTACAATGGGAAGTGCAATTATAGTTTCTAACACAGCCAATAAGCTACATACACCTTTTAATGTTCGACTAATGCAAGCCATTATCACAGCAGTGTTCGATCAATAATACTGATTGTATGTTGGCCTTTATAGACAAAAGTGATCTCCTGCCTCTGTTGTCAAATTTATGGCAGTGACCTTGATTGGCTTTTGAAATACATTTTGCAAAAATGTAATAAAATAATGCCAAAGAGAAGATAAATATTTTGTGATGTGATACGATTGCTTGTCCAGCAATATTACCCGAGGGCGAGGACATATGAAGAGTTAACTGCCAGCTGAAGTATTCTATCCATATTTAATGTATTAGAATACATATGTTAATATGTAGTTCCAATTCAATTTACACTCTTTAACTCGAGACCAAATTCTACACAGGTGCACAAGATTTGAAAGTTCAATAGTTTCCAAAAACACAAAACAAAATGACGCAATATTGTACGGGCAAGCCAGAAAGAAGGTTAGGATGTTACTACAGTTTCAAGTAGTTTCGAGTTTTTTGATTGTATATAACCTAAAAAAAGCTAGACATTTAAATAAAATCAGTTTTCTTCTTAAAAATTTATGATTAAATATGGTCAAAGGTCAGTAAATTTCAAAGCATTTTTGTTTACGAATAACAATATGAGTGAACTTTCATTGATTCATGCTGATTAACTTGCAAATATTAAATTTTTGTTTATGTGATAAAATGTGCAAACAGGTTAGGATGTCATACAGTTTGGCAACGTGTAACCTACATTTCATTAAATGCATCTGGTAACCCTATACATGATCTTAAGTTTAAAAGCTGTTTATTGCATATGGATTTTGGATCTTCATTTATGAGGTGTTGAACTTTTGATTTACATTCTGTCCATCTGATCCAATCAAGAGCAATGACTGTCAAGAGCTTGACAAAATCTTCGCCTGTTGCTTTGCTCAAGAAAAATGTCTCTGTATGATTTGACCCTACAGTACTGCTGGAATTAGACCAATGAACCATTAATTGAAGTTTTTTATTTCTTGGCATTGTTGGTGGTTTCATTATACAGGATCGTGTAGAATGTGAATGCAGTACATCTTCAACAATCTTTCCTCTGAACTAAGATCCAATACCATAAGTTATCAAGTACATAATTTTTCCTGCACAGATAGAAAAAATCTTAGGACTTGTCCCAGGAAACATTGTCCGAACTGTATCTGTAATTCCATTAGATGAAGAAGCAGAATAATCTGAAGTTAAAGATTTCAAAGTCCAAATAATTTCTGCTCTTGCTGCAGGGTCCGTAATGCTATACACTGCCATTATACCAGCACCATGGCCACATGAAACTGGTTCCACACAGGAAAGAGATGAGGTCACAAGAATTTATCCCTGATTCCATATTGAATGTACTGAAAGTACTAGGGCTGATAGCAGTAAGGCTTAGTTGAAGTTGTAACTTAACTCAAGCATTTTCATTGTGTCTATTTGTTACAGCATGTTGAGACAAACCTTGGATTCCTTTGATTACACTAACCTTTGTTTCACAAACTATGCAAAATCCTTCAATGTCAGTAAATTTCTTTACCCAACTTGAATAATGACGACCATTAACGTCAGTTTTTAGAAGCCATTCTTCCTTTAAATTGCACTTCCCATTGTTAAAGTAAAAGGATAAAAGTCAAGGCGCTGTGTGGAAACTTCTAGAAAGCCAACCGCAAGTCTGAAAGAAAAGACTATTGTGAGTGAGACAAATTGTGATAAAATATTTACGTGTCAGCCTGCTAGAGGCATGCACTTGGTTGACAGACTAAACATTTGGACAAAATAACAATGCAATCCAAACTCACTAATAAATACCGCTTACACAAAGAAGACAGCACCTACATATAAAACAAGAACATTTTTAGAATAGCACGAAATTTAGTTAGCATAAATAGACAACTGGTGACTGCAATTCATACCCCATATACCAGTAACGTAAAATGCTTCAGCAGCCTGTGTTATAAACCGGCTGAAGCATATTTTGGACACTAAGATGTGCTCCGCTGAGAATCAATAGTAACATAAAATTTAAAATTAATCAAATTATTGAGACATATAACGCCAAAGCTAATTGTAAGTAGGTATGAATTCCAATTTTTAAAATTCTTTAAACAAATGAAAATCAAAACAAAGGGAAAAAATGACTTTTAATAAATGGGATGGGGGAAAAAACTGTAAGTGATTTACTTTAAAAAAAGAGACTGTTGAAAAGTGGCCTGTTATGAACCCTGCGAGTGATTGCCACTGCTGGCGCTGCTTCCTCCTTGCTGGAGAAAGAAGGGAGGGTACCAGCTACTGGCTAGTCTCCCTCCCTCCAAACCCTCTTATCATAGTTTGCGCTACGCAGCATACGTGAGATAAACAAGTCGAGCTGAAGGTCACGACCAACGGCGCAGTACAGGACTTCCATGATTTTTTTTAGGTAAATATGTGTGGCCTGAACGCTCGACAGCATCTCACAGTCATTTATGATGAATAGTTACCATATTTACAAACATGTAAATACTATGACACACATCTATATTGTTTGTTAAATATTACCGTTGTTTAATGTACTAAAGCTGTTGGATACATAACTTATGCTGAAAAGCTGGTACAGTATAAAGGTGGTACAGGATAAAGCAAGCACTTTTGAAACCTTGGTTATGTTTTCTGCTGCCAAAACAATCTACCAGTAACAATCAAACTTTATAGGTTGTGCTGTACTTAAAAGTTATAATCTGACGTCACAGTAAGTATTATTTTTTAATTATTATTTTTTACAAGACAAGACTGTCTTCAAAAGTACTCACTTTATCGAGAGCCACTTGTTAAGTAGTTGAACTTTTTACCCACGCTGTCCATTCACTATTCTTCAGTGATAAACTCACATGGTGCGGTGGCATGTGCACTGCCGGCTGACAAGACTAATGTTTGGCTGTAGGCAGTGGGTGACTGAATTCACTCAATTTAAGTTGTTTCTATTTGTGTTGCTATTTTCAGCAACCAAACCCCGAAGTAAATTGAGAACTTACTGTATATGGAAACAAAAATAGTAAAGCATAAAAAGTTTCCACGTACAGTAAAATTAAGATATTGCATCATCTGGAAATAAATCTTTGAATTGTCTGTAAGTACTAACAATGATGGGATTTGTAATAGATATTTGTGGTAAAATGCTTCGAACCCACATGTTTATAAATTCTTACAGCTACCCATAACATCTGCTAAATTACAGTCAGGAAATATGTATAGTTTTCCATTCCAATTTTTCTAACAGCGAAGCATTTCTGTGGTAGTAGAAACCATACATAACTGGTAGTAATGAGCACATGAGAAAACAGATCTTCATACAAGGAAAAAACAAGAGAAAATGAAACAAACATTTTTCTTGGCAAGAAATTTTTTACAGTGCTCCTAAATTTCTTATGACCAAACCTTCAGTCACACGCTATTTGACATTACTATATTGAAACTGTTTTCATGGCAAAAGGAATCCTTTAAACTTAAGTAGTCAAGTTGCTTGTTAACAAATTACTAAAAAATCTGTTGTATTTTACGACTATTCTCTACAAACTATTTTTGGTATTCAAAACAAGTTTATATAAGAAATAAAATAAGTTCCCTCATAAAATGAGCCCAGCTATAAAAAACAACAAAATTGTCTTTTGAATCAATCAATTAAAAACTTACTTAGCTACAATTTCCCAAGTTTCTTCATCAAGGTCTTCACGATAAACTCGTAGGTTGCAATCCTCATCAAGCTGACACCAATATGTCAAGCCTTGCTTGTCCCTACCCAGCGGTCGTGTCCGCAGCTCACTTGCACTCAGGCGATTTACTTCTGCCTTGAACCTTGTGTTCATATCAAACTGTTGCTCTAACAAAACCTGAAAAAACAAAAAAACAACACACAATAAGATGAACAGATAAATATGCATACAAGCCAGAAAATATTCGACTAGAGAACTATGTCAATAGGATGAAAGTTTCTTAAAAAATATAAGTCCTGCTATTAGCTCAGTTTATATTACTAGAATTCACTGAACAAATATTCTTACTAAAAATATTCAATTGAATAGTTAGAACACACAATGCTTCTAAACGTACATACTATTTCACAGCAAATCTAATACATGTATATACAGATATACAAGTACTTTTTTTGTACATGAGTGAAGTATCTGTTTCAATGTTGGGAAGACTTGATGGAAAACAGCTGCCTAATAAGAGATAAAGATCACAGAAAATAAAAATGGATGAATATATTACTGTGGAAGGTTTTACCTGAAAATTATGTAGCTAAATGCAAAAAATACAGGACTGCATAATAAAAAGAAACCAAATTTATTATTCTCGTAATAATTTTCCATGACCTTTGCATACAAAAAGTACTGCTGTTCTCATATTACATACAATCGTCTATGTTTCAATTACTAAAACAATTATACTAAATACTCTATATCTTGCGTAGCTTTTATTTCCTTTTTAAGTTGTATATCTCAAGTGGGAGAAGGTTGTACAAGAAACTGGTTATAACATGGCCAACAATAATCGACACTGTTCGGTCTTACACAAGCTGTGGCATTTTCATTCTGCATTTCAGGTAATCTACTAGAGTAACTTGTATTTAAAAATAAACTGTTCAATATTTTTTTTCCAAGTACAAATCATTCTAGATGAAATTTGCAAATTGTAATAACTTTCATTAGTATGTAATTATGTATTACAAAATCCAACACAGTTGTATTTACACAATATTGTAACCCATTTTTTCTCTAGAATAATTGTGCAAATGCAGTGGAAAGGAAAAAACATCATGCACGCAATATGTCCCAAACATGTATTACCCCACAATTATTTACATGTGATACATCACCCTAAGCTGTTAATAGTGCATGATTGTCAATTTCACAAGACACTATTTGTACAGTAAAGTTCTGGATAATTTTGCCATAACTCTGTCAGCTCAACAAATCTGCTTTATTATTATTTTTATTATTATTTATAAGAGCAAGCAGATTACAGCATGTAGTTATCAGTCAATGATCACCAGAGCACTTAACCACACAGGACAAGTTCAAAATTGTTACTGAGGGGGTAATGGCTGGGTAATTGATGTTCTGCTCCATTAGAACCAACAACCATAAAACTTACACCTCTCCCCAGAGTCAACTGTCAGTGAAGAGCAGAGGTTTTTAATGAAATACATTAATTAATATCAATACAGTTTAATGAAATAATTTAGAATGTGAGGTGTGTAAATATCATATCAGGATGGGTAGTTAGAACATAGACATAAAACAAAAAAATTGAACTGGTACACTATGAAGAAAGTTGTAACCACCTCTCAAAGAAATGTTAACAGCTGAAATACAATGCCACTACATGTGTTGAGTTATGGCCACTGCCTAGTAGGATCGTAAAGAGGTGTGCAGACCTTTAACAATCCTGATTTTATTCAGAAACCATTCCACGTGTCGTCACGCAGTTAGGCTACGAAAAGCATTTAAGGACCCTTGGACAGGATTATTTATTAGCTGCACACTACTTTATTTTCAAAGAAGTCTTTTTTGAGAGTGAATATGGCTGAATTGGGACTTTTCACTGTGATTATTATGTAAGAGTATTCATTTTCAGGAGCCTATGAATAAAATAGACCTATAGAAGGAACCTTTAACTGTTACAGCGTACGATAAAAAGACAGTGTTGTCGCTGAAAGTCCATAGTAAAAACCATTTGGCGGGAACCTTGCAAGCTAGTTCAGTGCATGACTTTTTGTGGCGATGATGCAATTGAAGCGCACACAAGGTCGCCCTTATATCTCCGTAGCTCCAGAGCCTCTAATGTGCAGGTATGTGACGCCCTTAAGGTGGTTACAACTATCATGTTGAATTTTGGCATCATAAGATAAGATTGGTAAGCAATCTCAAAGCAAGAAAACTTGCAACAGGACATGGTGGCTGCAGATGTCCACAAAAACAACTCACAGTTTCTAGACAATACCTAACAAGATAACCCAAAATGAACGGAGTTTCCCTTACCATGGAGATAACCCAAGAATCACAGCAACCAAAAGTGCATTACAAACAAAATGTCACGCTAATGTAGTAAAACATTGCATCAGACTACAGAAGGCAACTATCACTGTAACAGGGTGTCCAGTGAAAGTGGATTCCAAATTTCCCCGACATTTCCCTGTTTCCCCTAACAAAGGTAGAATTTTCCCTCATGTTTCATTCAGTCACAATTAAATGTTTAGGCCTAGTTAAGTGATAATTTTTGGAAGTGTCAACTACCACCATGCGATGAAAGCAGCATTTTCAGTGCTGCCACTTCGCATGTGGTACTAATATTGTCAATGCTGCCACCCCACTTTTTTGCTTAAGAATTGTACAGTATGAACTAATTTAGCCCCTTTGGTATCCGTTCACCATAAAGTAGAGGGATTAGGTGTGAAAGTAATGTCTTGGAATGCATGTTTGAATCTGTCTTCTGTCATTAAGATTTTTACTATTTTCTATTCAAAAAGATTTTATGAGTTGAATAAAAAATGCAGCTCCTTTTTGTAGAGAAAAATTGTACATTTCTCAGCGATGGAGAAGCTGGATACAATAAAAACTGTAAAAATGTTGTTAACTTGAAACAGACTAATTTTTTATTGGATTTCATACAATAAGTAACTTGTAACATGTGTTTAACTTTGAATTGTAGGGTTGTCTTTGCTCGTTATGAAGTTTGTGGAACTCACATGGCACATCTCAAATGGGAAAGGGCCACATGAGGAATAAGTGGGACTGCCAAACTATTAAGTGTGTAAGGCAAGCTTGGAAACAACACAATATGCCATGTCTAGAGGTTTATTGTTTACCAAGAAAATATTACAGATATCTTCATACATATAACTGAAAATGATGTTGAGTCAACAGTGAACTGTTCGAAGAGAGAGTTTATTAAGATAAAATGATAACTGACACAAGAGAAGATCATCAATTTCTATCTTGGACTGTAACAATTTAAAGTGTTTCATCACCTCTAGGTTCAGTTGAGTGCTACCAAGTTTTTAAAAAGATATTTCTTTTCAGGTAAAAAAATAATATTGCTTGCATTTAAAATTTTTATTGGTGATTGGTAGAAACGAGTGCCATTAAAAGGTCAGAAAAAGGTGCGTCCATTTCTTCTGTTCAACATGATCCTCAACATCATCCAAAGTACAGTAAAGAATGGTGTATGGGCGCCATATGAAAATGTCTTGCATGTTCTTACATTAGCAGACTTTGCAATACCTACAGAAAAACATGTAACGAGTTGCTTGTGCAACAAACTTGCTGAATTATCACAGCAAAATCCAGAAAAAACCATACGTAAGAAAATAAAAATAATAACCTGTAAGTTGTACATGAAAATCATTATGCTGAAGCTTCAAAACTTTTTGGTTGCCTCTTATGACTCTTCATTCAGATTCATATTAAGTATGGAAAATGTTAATTTTTTTTTAATGTTAAGTAATTTATTATTGAAATAAGCATTGGTATGTACACAGCACTACATCATTGCTACCATGCAAATAAAATACATATTCTGAATTTTTTGGTTTCACTTTATATGTTTAATTTATAGTGACTGAAGCATTAGTAATTCTTACAATATAAATTTGCTGAAACCAATATAGTCTGCTGTCAATAAATGGCTCAAGAAGTTAATTTTAGGACAGTAATAGCCAATCAATATCAATTCTAGAAAAAATAGTTTTACTGAATGAAATTTGGACATTTTTTTTTTTTATCTGCAAAACAAAGTTACGAATTTTTTCTACACATTGCACTACACCAAGTCTTCCTAGTATATTATTTCAAATTTCAAACATTCCAATTTTCAAAGGCTAAAAATTCACAGAAGGACTTGAAGCATTCCTGTTTTCACACTATAAGTATACTATAGTTGCAGTGGTCATCCCATGTTTGCATTATTTTTAATAAAAAGATTTACACATTTATTCAAGTAGGCCGCCTAAAACTTCAAAAGCAATTTTTAAAAATTGTTGTGCTCAACCATTTTGTAGAGCATTATAATAACTTTAAGAAGTACCACAGATAATCTGCAAATTATGTAATTTTTCCATTTTGAGGCCCCATTTTTATCTGAAAGAAATCTCAAAATTTTTTTTTTCTTAAAGAAACTGTGGTGATGGTAGAATAATTCAAATTTTCTACGAAAATTCAAATTACCTTCAGAACATTCAATTTTACAGTTAGGCGTGCTTTCTTGTAACCAAATCTTTCTATTTCCCAGCCATCTTGGTTGGAGTATGAGTGACAAAACTTGATGAGGGCTTTCTCCCATCGCTCCACTGAAACATTCTTCCGTGATTTTCTCAGCAGTTTCACATGTAAGTCTATTAATTGCTGTGAAACTGCAACAAAAGAAGTATACTTAGATTTATAATTAAACTAAAATTCAAAAAACAAAAGTCGTCATAACGTAAATTATTTAACAAAGTCAATTCACAGGATTAAAATTATAAAATTTTAATAAAACATCAAGAAGCAAAAATTTAAATTCTTGACATCATTCAGGATAAAACATAAATAAAAACAATACCTTGAAATAAACATAATTTTAGTGTTCGTAATCTTCCAAGTAAAATTAAAAATTAAAAATTTATAGTAGCAATAAATGAGTACGAAAAAAAAAATTGTGTGTTCCCAAACATGCATACTCGGAACACATTTTATGAGATTTTACCAAAATTTTATAAAAATATTCTGCAAACACAAAAACAAACAACTTACCCCTAGATGCAAAACTATGTTTTGAATAACTAAAAGTGACTGTATTTTTAGTTTGCAAGTATGTGTACATGTGTGAGAGAATAACTGCACTATAACAAATCACCCGAAAAAGAGGAAGATGATACAGACACCAGTACACATCTGGACTTCCAGATTCCCTCCTGCTACCTAGACTCGTCACAGACATGTCGGTACCTTATCAATCACTGATGGATTCTCATTGTTTGTAAGTAGTAATAAGCAGTATAAATTTGCTGCTAATATTTAATTTGTAGCCATTTGCGACTTGTTTTAGAACTGGCTGTAATTTATGTAAAAGTTAAAGAAACCCAGTGTTTCTTATTATTTTAAAAAATTTTATGATTACAGACATTAGTAGGCCTAATATGATCAACTACTTCAGTATCTGGTTAATTTACATTTTCGAAAATTATTCAAGGTTATTAAACACATTAAACAATAAATTGATGATTTTAAGCAAACAAAAATAGTAATTTCAAAAAATGTTATTATTACAGAAATCAGTAGTCCTAAATATGATTAACCTCTTCAGCGTCAGGTTTTTTACAATGTTTGTGAAAAATATTCAAGGTTTTTGAACACATTGGGAACAATAAATCAATGATTTTAGGTAACAAAAAATTTTAATGTGTGTGTGTGTGTGTACATATATATATATAAAATTTTTTTTTACTGATTTACAGCCCCGAGATAGTATCGCGGGCAAATGTCTGAAGGGGTTACATTTTAATATTTCTTTAAACATTCATAATGATTATTTTACATTCATCTCCACTATAATATCCAATGGTACGTATTGTCACGAAAAAGATATTTTGATTCACGTGAAAACAGTCAATTTAATTGTTAAGTAAAGCTATCCAGAAATCCAATGATTTAAAATGTCGCAGCAAACCATCTAGCCTACAACAGAGGCATACAAATTATTCAAGGAAAAATTTCCAACCAAACAGGTTATTCAAAATATGCTAAGCTTTGTCCAAAGCAATGTATTTTTAGCAGGTTCTATTCTCCGTTCACTCTAAGTTGAGTTCTGAAGTAAACAAATAAAGTAATATCATTGCACTTCGCTAGCTTCTAATTGGCTCAATTTGTGCGTCGCGCCGACATACTATTTCCATCCGACAAAAGTGTGTACAGTCGGCATCATAGGAAACAACAATGCCGTATATATTAAAACAATATTGCGTGAAAATTTTGTACGTGTTATCGACATAGGGAAACAAAAATTACACAAAAACTTGACAAAAATGTTGACATCATGTATAATTACTAATTACTGTATATTTCAAAATTTAATAGTAATTGTCAAGTCACGACTAACGATCGTCATCAAATATTCAAAACGAAAATTTGGTACTACAAGCAGAAAAAAAAGTTGTCAACAAGATGAGTGATTAAACTTACTGTAAAGTCCTCCTGGATTATTTTGTACTTCGTTTTGGAAAAATTACATTTTATAAATCACCAAACAATCTGTCGATAATTCACGACACAGATTGTTTTTTTTTTATACATAAAAGATTGCTATGCGAGGTTTTTATTCTTGCCTTATAAACATCACCACAGTTTGTTCAGTAATGAAGACATATATCCATGTTTCGAAAACCATGCAAGACATTTTCACTGTTCATGTCCAGCATCACATAACCTAATATGCAAGCGACGTAAATATAAACCAACGCGAGGACGGAACAAAATAGAACAAGGAACTTTGGTTTGGACCACGCGGCCGTGGATCGGACGAACTGGAACGGAAAATGGACGAACAAAAGAAAACATTCGCAGTAAACACAACATTGACGCGTTAACGTCCAAAAATACTTTGAAAAAATAAAACATATGTGATTGTGATATTTCTGATTTATTTTTACTGTGGTAATTATTACTGAACTAAACTTTTGGTATCTTCAGAGTATCGTACGTCTCTAAATACTGGCAAGTGTACCAAGAAACTCATAAGTTTAGCAGTGCGTCAGTCGTTAAATAACTCGTGAACCAACTGTACGGACATGTCGTCCGCTAACCATAATTAAAGTAATAAAAATATAGCGTCGTAGATTGTGTTTGTAACGTCTGTATATTGTAGATATTTGTTAATAAAACTCTCTCATTAAGTGATGGAGTGGTAAATTTATATGTACACGACAGATAATAAAGATCTATTTCTTATGCAAGATCACAGTGCACTGCGGTCGGCAGCCAATGAACATGTTTGTTTATAATTTGCTTTGTTTATCCTAAAACTCAACTAAAAGTGAACGGTGAACAGTGCATGTATGAAGTTAAATTGATGATTGGAAATTACAGATAATAATATTCAACAATTATTGACTTACAAATCTAAAAACATTGCCTACCAAAAATGGTATGCAATCCACCAACAATAGATTGCAATTCTGGAAATTTCACATACTCTTCCGGTTATGGTGCAATACTGGCCATCCTTAAGAATCATCTGAAGAGCACCTGATATGAAAGATCACATTTTGAAGGCAAATTTCAGTTGACAATTGCAATTTAGATCCTGTGCAGAATCCATCAGATTTCCTAGATATACTCTGCAACAAGCTGTTGCTCTTAGTCCATCACCACTTTATTGCAAAACAGCAGACGTCTATCATGAAAAACTACAGTATGATTGTGCAAGATGAAGCCCTGACTCACCACTGAGCTAAGGGACACAACACAGTTCACCAGTTTGTCACATAAAATAGAAAAAAACAGAACATTTTAACAACAGCACACTGATATTTCTGACTGCCTAGAACACAATACAGTGGCTGTTTACACACCACACTACGAAAAAAAAAAAAAAAATCTCGTTGCTCTT
This sequence comes from Medauroidea extradentata, assembly GCA_003012365.1. NCBI lineage: Eukaryota > Metazoa > Arthropoda > Insecta > Phasmatodea > Phasmatidae > Medauroidea > Medauroidea extradentata. The sequence goes on from PNEQ01001275.1 coordinate 53,529, forward strand.
TTCGTTATAAAACTTAAAGAAATTCTTGAAGTTTTTTTACTTCGCAGATGGGTAAGAAAAAATTAATCAATTTGTGTTTTCACAAGCAAGACTTCAACACAACAGCTGAATTGCATTTTCCAGCCGCTTCTCACGGTAAGAGGCCTTGCGATGGAGTTGGAGGCATGGATAAAAGATTGGCAGCTTGCAACGGCCCTACGAAAACTAAATCTTTATCTCTCTCCAGCTTTATGAATGGGCAGTAGAAAATATTTCTGTTATTAATTTCACATTTAATACACAAGAGGATTACACATGCAGAAATATTTTTAAAAAATTGTTTCAATCAGGCAATTACTATTCAAGGAACTAAACAATAACACGTAGCCGTATTTAAGGTGACCGCCTCGGCCATGTGTTTGTGTGAATGAGACACAACGCCACTGGCGATGTTGACTGGCTCATCTGGTGTGGTATCGCCTCTACCGCAAGACACAAACTGTGTGCAGTGGTATCATAGATCATTTGCCTGACTGACACTTTCGTTTGTGACCCCATCTTTTTATTGGTGGAATGTTTTAAGCAAAATCTACTGCATGCTTCTACAGTAGTTTCACATGAATCCCGTGAGTAGTTTTTCAGATATAACAGGTTGAAAAAGCTGTCTTAAACCATTTTGAAGGGGTTCCAAACTGTTTTTTTCTAATTCACGTGATGTTTTGAAACCACCCTTCCCTCGTCGTTTGAAGTGTAATTTCTTTTTAAACATTAACACAATGGGCTTATGTGGAATAGTTTCATAAAAAAAATGTATTTATGAACACGCTGCAACACATTTTTTTAAGTGTATGATAAGCAAAGCCCTTAAGGACACTGCCTGCAACCGCTGCCAAATGTGCAGAGATTTCACAGCATACATGTCATTTAACAACCATGCAACATTTTAAAATTTATTCTGTGTACAATTGACAGTTAATAACGTTAATTTTTTGCCGAATGCTGGTTCTTTCACAAATTCCAGTATTTATCACTGTTCTTCCAGTAGTTATTTGAAGTGATTAGTGGCTCAAGGGGGCAACCTTTTTATTTCTCTCATCAGAACACTGAATGACAGATGCAGTTAATTCAAATTCACTACCACTGCCAACTTTACCATGCTTCTACGAATGCCATTCACCTCTCCACTGCCTTACGTGCAACAAAGACCACTACCAACCAAAGCTGAAAACTGTCTCTCTCCCCATAGCACTAGATCTGCCATTACATTTCCTCCTTCCCCTTTGGCTATGCCATTTGCTCCGCGCAGAGATGCACAAATGTCTGCCGGACATACAACACAATCATGGAAATGATTGCAACTGACATGGCTGACTTTGACTGCCGGTACAACCTGCCATAAGTTGCCTCTAGCACACCTGAGACAAACATGGAACTAGCATACTAATTCAGCAACAGTGAGGTCAGAGATATGGTGAATAATAGTACAATAGGCACAGTGGTTGCCCCACAAAAACATGTGCATGTGTAAGTAATTCACGTACTGTCAGGTCCGCTTCAAACCCGTATATTTCATGCCAATCAGCCCTTGTGTAGCACTCGCACAAAGTTGCCCACTCACAGAAAAAATTGGCACCTGTCCTGGGCAAGATGCATTTTTATTATACCACAATAAAGTTATCGTTAAAAAAAACACAGTGGAAAAGCACATCGGTGATAGATAATTGAAGGTTCCGGAAAGACAATGGTACCTATTAGGTATGCATCACAACTTACTTAGGTAAACATAGAAGTAAGATAACACGAGCACTAAAATCTAATTACAGGCAGGTGCAGAGTTACATAAGGCACAACTTATGTAAATTCGCAGTTACAAAATTTTTTTACCAAGACGTGCAGCTGTAATAAAGCAAGGGACAAGGTGGCGACTGATAACAAAACAGTTCACATGTATGATGCTCGCTGCGTGTGTCTGTCTCTCTTCTCCGCGCTTCATTGATCACAGCAGCTGCAGACAGTAGTATAACATTTTATGGCACATAGGGTTTATGAGCAGAGTATTACTTCTGCTGATATATTATTTGTTCACTGGTAAAATGTTGTATAAATTTAAGAACAAAAACTCCAATCACACAGTAAAAAGCACAAGGATTTTCTTGGGAAAGCCAAGAAAAAAGATGCTGACATTCAACACAGCTATTATTTTGAAACAAGAAAATACACCGATTCGACTAATTAGTCAATTAACAAAGATAATTAGCCAGAACGATAGCATTACAGACTTGGGAAAACTGGCCAACACAATGAAAATCATTTTTAACAAAACTGCCAAACAGATTTTTGCTCTCTTTTAGGATTAAAAATTAATTTATTGCGAAAACTGTAGAAAAAAGAGAGCATGTATGACCTTAAAAATACCACCAAATGGTTTGAAATTCAAGAAGCATGTGAATCTTCACATCAAGATTCCAGGTGGGGCTGCAAGTGCAGATACGGGTGTTGCGAGCTAAATTCCTGAACTCATAGTAGATGGTAAATATTTTCCTTAGCAAATATTTAACGTCGATCATTGGAGGTGGATGCCAATACTGGCATTTATTTCAAAGGATGGGAAATCTATGCCTGGATCTATGGTGGCAAAAGATCACTGTTTTGGTAGGTTCTAATGCATAGGCTACGGAAACTTAAACCACTTGCAGTTTATCTTTCCCAGAACCCGCAGACGTTTACGAAAATTTACTAGAGTACGCTGCCAGTAAACAGGAAATCTAACACCAAGGTCTCGGCTACATATGTGCTGTTTAGAGATTGGTTCAATAACCAGTTTGATTACGAGTTAAGGCATATTCTACTAACAGCAAAATTTCATTTGAAGTGCTGCTTCACTTGGATAATGCACCTGGCTACGCAGAAGAATTAGACAGCTTTCATCTTAAAATATGTAAGTAAAGGACACTGGCCATTTTCTAAAACAACTGTGCGACATCGACAAAATTCCACAAGATGCCTACCTGGTCACTATAGATATCACATTCCTCTACACAGACATCCCCCACTCATCAGGACTGTCTGCCATCAAATACTACCTCAAACAAAGACCAACAAAGAGTAAATCCATGACAGCATTCCTGGTTGCACTTGCCTAACAAACTGTAGCTTCAGTTTCCAAGACAGCCCCTATCTTCAGATAACAGCGATCCTGTGTCCCATGTCATTCACTATTGTAGTGAATAACAAAGACCCCAACACACTTCCCTGCAGTACTCCTGTTGTAACCTCTCCTTCCTCCGAAATTGCCACCCCCCCCCCCCCCC
>PNEQ01001276.1:0-12749 GCA_003012365.1 Medauroidea extradentata
CAGAGTTAAAACCTCCTGTGACCAGTGTACTAATAGTGCACCAGGTAGATACACCGGCGTCAGAAGATCCCTTGGGGCTCCTAGGTCGTGTGTCATCTCTAACGAAACTTCAGCACATATCTGCATGGGTGCTGAGAGCAAAGAGGCGTTTCGAGCATTTACCACCACTGGCAGAAAAATGCCTGACAGTCGCTGAGCTACGAATTGCTCTGACAACTTTGATTAAATTTGTACAAGACTATTGGTTCCACACCGATATTGCAGCTCTAAAGAAGGGCAGAATGTGTTCTAAGCCTATCCAGCAATTGGCACCATTCCTGGACTCAAATGGAGTAGTCAGGGTGGGCGGCAGACTGCAATGTGCACCTATCACACATAACAGCAAACATCCTATCATCCTCCCAAAACAGAGCAGGTTGTCTAAGTTAATTGTCAGCCACTATCATGTCGTCAACCTACATGCAGGACCAAGTACTACATTGTATTTGGTACGCAGGGAGTACTGGATTGTATCAGCACGAGGGCTCATTCGCAACGTAATTCATACTTGCATTGCCTGTTCAAGACAAAGCCCTCTTCAACAACCCCATTGATGGGCATGCTCCCAAAGGTGCGGTTTGAACAAGTGCGGCCGTTTAGATCAGTTGGAATTGGTTTTGGCGGACCACTACTTGCCACTCCAGTCAGAAAACGGAAGAGTACAGCAATGAAGGTTTATGTATGTTTATTCATTTGCATGGCCACAAAGGCAGTACACTTGGAATTTGTGACTGACCTCTCAGCAGCTGCATTTCTTGCAGCACTTAAACGATTTACATCACTGAGAGGAATCCCAACCACTGTGATCTCAGACAATGGTACAAACCTGGTAGGGACACGTAACTACTTGAAAGAAGTTTATTGTTCTTTGTTTCAAGGTGACAATCAGAAAGAGATTATGACGATTTCAGCACAACAAGGTATCACGTGGAAGTTCAGTCCCCCTGCAAGCCCTCACTTTGGTGGCCTCGGAGAGGCAGCTATCAAGAGTACGAAGCAGCACCTAAAGCGAGTTGTGGGTGATCATGTTCTCACGTTCGAGGAACTTGCCACACTACTGGTACAAGTATCAGCTGTGCTGAACTCGCGACCACTATGTGCACTCTCTACCGATCCTCGTGAGTACGACGTGCTGACACCTGCACATTTTCTCATTGGTGAACCTCTTGTGGCAATACCTGATCATGACCTCATCCAAGTGCCCATGAATAGGCTGGATAGATGGCAGTTAGTCACCCAGTTCCAGCAGCATATTTGGAGAAGATGGAGCCTGGAATACTTGCACACACTCCAGCAAAGGACAAAGTGGACCAAGCCTGCTCCCAATACCCAAGTTGGACAGTTGGTCCTCCTTAAAGACTCACATTTGCCACCCTTGAAGTGGAAAACAGCTCGCATAACTGCTGTCCACCCAGGTCAAGATGGCGTAGTGAGAGTTGTGTCCCTTAGCACCCCTTCTGGGAATTTCACCCGCTCTGTGAAGATGATTTGTCTCCTCCCTTTGGATTAGTGTTTTTTTTTTTTTTTGTTTCATTGTGACTGTGCTTTATATGTATTGTTGGTGATTTTGTGAAAATGTGCTATTTTCGGTGGGCGGATTGTTTCAACTGCCTGTGTACATGTGACGTTTTTGTATTGAGCGGATGGGTGCATTCCTGGAAGTCTGCCATCATAAAAAAAAAGACAGTGGTATCAACATGGTGTCGGGAGTAAGATGTATTTACTAAACCAGCAACAACTTTTGTTGTTATTTTGTGGGAGAAAATATCAATATTTATTTCTCAATTCATTAGTACATTTATTTCTAAAGCAAAGAAAAAAATTATGAAATAAAAAGTGTATTTTAGAATACTTTTATCTATAGGTATACACAATGATGTGAAAAGGAGGGGGGAGTGGATTTAGTGTTAAAAAGCCCCTCCCAGAGCCTATGTGAAAACATTGGATAAAGAAATAAAATAACAATACTATGGTGGATAGATAATGATTTGCTCTTTCCACTAGTATTTCACTGCAAGAATATTTGCATGTTTAATAATGTTATACAAATAGGCAAAGTGTTTTCAGTTTTTAAAAGGAAAATCACGCTTTAACTAATTTGTCTAGTGAAATTGAGCAGAGGCAAAAAAATTTCTGTATTCTTTTGCAGTGTGACTAAGTAGCAGCCAATAAATTACAATTTTTAAGTACTGTATAATATGTTACACACACTAATAATAAGTAACAGTTTTAAAATAATAAATATGATGAAAAAAAAAATATGGCACAGCTTGAAATCCATATTAACATCAAATTAAAGCCATTACTAGTAGTTCCATCTCTCGCAAAAAGATGGCGAGTGGCTGCACTTAACTGACATCAGTATCGCAGCCACTGAGTTTCACGAGCATTTGCTTTTTTACTGCCTTGCTCGATTCCCAACTATTTGTTTACATCCAGCTGCAGTCTCAAGACATCTCTCATGTTTTTTTTTTTTTTTTTTTTTTAATAGGACAGTGGCGGGAAAGGCCACTAGGCTACTAATTACAATTTAAAAAATAGAAGGTTGCACAAGTACTTACAGGTGGCGCTTGGAGATAGAAAACACATACACATAGATGGACGAACACATTTCTCCGCGGAAACGCAGTCACAACGTTTCGCAGACTACATCGGCTTCATTAGGTGACGAATGGCGACACATAGAAGTCTACTGTCCGGTGCGGCGGCAGTGGTGGTTGGTAATCAGTGCACCTAGTGGCCAGAGGGCAAACTTAAATCACTTGTACGTCAACAAATACAGCGAGCCACTTCAACTGGTGACTCAACCAAGCAGGGTATTTCTGAAATCCCCTTGGTCGTCCCCTACCAAGAGGGTCTGGACAAGCTTAGAACAATACTCAAATGTGGGCACAAAATCCTGGCCTCCTCACCACTCACCCAAAACTTGCTCACTAAACCTTCCAGATTGGTCTCCAAACGACCCCCCAACCTCCACAATAAACTGGTTCGCCCCAAACTGCCAGCCAACACCACATCCTGTGATAGAAACATCCCCAGGGGTTCTCACCCACACAACAAACCACGCTGTGGCTCCTGTGTAATACACCAACCTTCCACATCTTTCAATAGCAGACTGACAAATCAAACCTACCCCATACCAGGAAACTACAACTGTGGAACTGAAAACTTTATCTACCAGCTACAGTGCACTCACTGCAATGCAGAGTATATTGGCCTAACCACCAACACTCTCAGACAGAGAATGAATGGCCACAGAGCTTACACCAAAAAAGCCATAGCTGGAGCGGAGGTTGATCTAAATGAGAAGCCAATTGCTGCACATGCAGCATCTCATAATTCCAACTATGATTCCTGTTACACAACCAGAGTGGTGAGGACCGTACCACATTGAACAACAGGGCAGAATTAAGAAGCTGGGAAATGGCACACCAGTATATTACCAAATCCAGACAGCCCCCTGGCCTCAACCTCAGATAACTTACTTGTACTTCAAAATTCCCACCGCACCTTAGTTTGCCCTCTGGCCGCTAGGTGCACTGATTACCAACCACCACTGCCGCCGCACCAGACAGTAGACTTCAGTGTGTCTCCACTCGTCACCTGATGAAGCCAATGTAGTCGGCGAAACGTTGTGACCGTGCTACCGCGGAGAAATGTGTTCGTCCATCTGTGTGTATGTGTTTTCTATCTGCAAGTGCCACCTGTAAAGAAATTGTAATTAATTTTTGCTTTAATAGTCATGGAAAAGTTTATAATATGATCAAAGAAACAAATTAGAAGAAAGTGTTGATTTTGTTTCGACCTCATTCTCAACAGCCAATCCTAAAGGAATTGCTAGGGTAAGTAATGCACTAACTCTTTTGATGGGTACTTTTATTGAATAAATATTAATTTAGGATCTAGATTAAGTAAATTGAAATGGCGAAACATTTGGTAGATAAGACAAGTATTTGGTGTAAAATGTTATTTTAATAATATTTAGTATTTCTTTGCCTTCAGGATTCTGGAAATGAATATGTACTTATAGAACCTTTGGCCAACAGTGAACTGTTATGTACCAAACATTAACTTTTTTTCACTTGCCAACTCACCACAATTTTTGAATGACACTTCTCAACTGGAACATTCATATGTACCTCTCTCAAAGGATTTTGGAGTAACCCTAAACAAACTGGTTACTATTTTAATATAAATTATAATATTTTTTAAAGTTTACTGTTGATGTTAACAAACATACTTCTAAATATCTGCATGCATTGTAATGTTCTCAGATATATGATGCTACCAGGCAGGAACTATTACAAAACCCATAGACACCATACATGAACTTCAAATTCAAACCATCAGGAAATTGGAATGTGAAATTCCTGCTGAATTGGATGACACCGTGGAAATGGTTGGTCTACTTTCCTGAACAGGAGAGTGCATTAAGTGTTGCAGCTTATTCACTACTACTGTTTAATATCAGTTTTCATATGCAGGAAAATCAGTGAAAACCCCATCCAGAGATCGGAAGGAAGCAAAATATGAATTTTAAGAAACATGCTGACACTGTATCATGCACGATGCATGGAAAGAACTGCTAACTTCCTGGTGACTTAATCAGGTTTGAAAGAAAGTGTAGAAATTAGTCTTGACAGAGGACTTAAAAAACTTATTAAAAGAAATCAAGAGGATCCTAAACCTACCGTATTTATTATTAAATAAACTATTTTCCTTGCTAGGCTAGGCATTTCTTTTAGAAGCTACCAAGACTCAGGGCCTCTTAATTTTGAAGAGCCTCCAAGAAAAGTGAGGGTAAATTTAGATCACTTCTAAAATTTTGAGCTGAGGCTGGAGATGAAATGCTAAAAGAATGCCTGTCAATGGGGGCTCAAATGCTACTTACATCAGCTGGCAACTGCAGAATGATATAATGTCATCCTGGAATTCTATCATACTAAAGGAGCTGATAGGGACAGTCAACCAAGTGAAATTCTTTTCAGTTGTGTGTGATGATGAAACAGCAGATGTGAGTGGAATGGTTCAGTTAGCACTGTGTATAAGATTTATAGAGAATTTTACAATCCATAAAGAATTTCTACAGTTCATTTCAGTGAAGGATTATACTGGACCTGGCTTAGCAAAAACAATTTCTACAGCACTGAATGAAATGGGATTGGAAACAAAAAAAAAAAAAGCTGGTTGGCAAAGGTTATGATAGAGCAACAGCTTTTAAGGTGTTTTCAGAGGTGCTGAAGCAATGGTTGCACAAAAACACAATAAAGCCCACTATGTTCAATGTGCTTCCCACTCTTTCAACTCAGCTCTGTCACAACGTTGTAACATACAAAATATACGAAATTGCATGGGATCATCGACACTTGAAGTTCCCAAAAAGGCAGAATGTATTCCAAGATGAAATTAAGAAACTGCATGAGACACATGTAGCACACAAACTGAAAAGACTCCTCGTTCCTTCACAGAATTCCTTGAGCCGTTGTCCGCTCTTGACGTGATTGCAGGGTCCTGGCGTTACCAAAAATAGCCACAGAAGTTAGGGTGCTTGACGTGCAATAAATAATTGTGATTTTTTTATTGCCTTGTATGTACCTGAGTCTGTTTTCGAAATTAAGTACATTGCCACTCAGCAAGTATCTTCAGACTGTGAATTTGGATCTCTGGCTTGCAATAAGCTTTGCAATGAGTCCGGAAGACATTACTAGAAATCATGTGCCTAAATGCTGAAAAATGTTTCCAAAAAATATTCAAAAAAGCTTCCGATACCTGTACAGAACTTTATGTAGCACTAGTTCAGCCCCGGATTGTTGGTCGTAAACACTTAGGTGCAATGTACCGGCTGACACACCAGAGAAATACTACAAAAGAGCTGTTTACATTCCTTTTGTGGACAAGACAGTATCAACCATTGTTGCAACATTTCTCTCTCACAAAGAATTACTTCAACCTTTTCAATATCTTTTGAATGCATCAGGTTTGCAACATCAGGATTGCCCATTCCTGTAAGAGAACTGGAGAGTTTGGTAGAATTTTACTGTCTTCCTACTGACATAAAAGAGGAGCTCATGCTATGGATGTAGTTAGTGCAAGGTTTTCAGCAAATTCCACAAAGTGCAATTGAAGCACTGTAAAAATGCAATTCTAGCATTTTTCCCACAGTGCAAGATCTCCTCACTATAATGGCCACTCTCCCGTAACTTGCACCTGAGAGAGGTCATTTTCAAGATTAAAATTGTTGAAAACTTGTTTGAGGAACATTACAGGAGAAGAACGTCTTGACACACCATGTAGTTGCTATAATAATATATATCATACTCGCCCCAATTTTTAGCAATTTACCATCCATTTAAACCTAACACCACTAGCATTTTCCCGCACTTTGCCGATCACAGTGTTACAGTTTATTTTTACGTCAGAGAAATATGTTAGCACGTAAGATTGTTAGGCCAAAGTTTTTATTTGTGAAACAGCTTATCTAATGTGTATTTTCATTGTATAATTGCTTCCTGCGAATTGTGTTAATCTTATAACATAGTTTATTTACAAACACGGCCAAGTGCCTGACCAGTTATGCCAATCTCGTGCACAGACTCTGTAACGTGCACTAAACAGTTATCACAGGAAATACGCACGTAAATATAAATTGTACTTGTTTGTTATTGTTTGAAAATATTTTTAAGAGCAATGTAAATATTTTTGTGTATTAATTATAGGTTTAAAACGGCAACATGAGTGTTTATTATGTAAGTTGGGGAGTTTATTTACGTAACAGAGTCATTTGTGCCACAAGAGTAGGAATTCCCTTGTGCGGGAGTGACACGCCTGCAGTTGCAGACAGCCTCGAGTGGCCGGTCGGCTATCTTGCTAACAGTACTTTTCAGCCCCTCTGAGATATATAAGGAAGGCACTTCGCCCTAGCTGGCATAGTCGTCGTCGGCTCGGCCTTCGGACCGGGTCAGCCTGGCACTCCCGTCTATCCTGCAATACCACGAACGACTGCTACCTGATACAGGGAGCCAGTGTCTGCATCCTTCCCCAAGCATCTACCTCTATACCTTACAACCACACACAACTGCTACCTGACCCAGGGAGCCAGACTCTGCATCCTTCCCACTCCTTACAGAGCTACCTTAACCGATGCCAGGCTGACTCGGTGGGAAAGCCAAGCATACGTGTTTGTCCTACTCAGCTCAGAGTGGAGACCTAACTTTCGGACTTTTCAAGCCTCAATGTCTCTATCTCCGTGTACCCTTGATGCTAGTTAAAGTGTTGTCACGCACTTCCCAGTTATTGAAAGACACTCTTGAAGTTAATGTGTACGAGAAAAGACTTAGTAAATATTTGTACCAGCCGCCGTGCCAAATCTTTAGTTAAAAGTTATCGGCCCAGTGACGTGTGCTATTAAAGAGGCTATGGAATATTGACAACCTCTCGGGGTCAAAGAGGTGACCACCATTGCCATTCGCAAGACCTTTCTAATCCAGTATCTAAATGGCCTGGACAGCCCTGTCCAGTCAGTTTTGTCGTACGGCCTGAAGTGCCCTGTATAACTAGTTATTGTGACCTACTGTTGTATGCCATGACGTCATAACTATTGTTGTATCTTCTGTTGTAACATGTCATCACCAACTGTGAGTTGCCCAAGACTTGATTGTAGGCAAGTGACAAAGAAATTGTTATATTCATTGTAAAGTTCCAAATGACTGTAGCTTGTGTTCTTGAATATACTCACCCTGTCAAATTGAACTACTTTATTCTTCTCCTTTCATTAAATCACCTGATATAATAACCTCTGAAATCCTCTCTACGGCGAGTGCCATTTGCTTTCCCATAAGTATGTAGGATTGACCCCTTGCGTTAGAGTGCTAGAGTTCCCCAGTTGTCACTCACTTGGTCAAGGTTAGCTCTATGACAGCCCTCTCTAGAAGAGTAACCAGTCTACCATGCTCTCTCTTTCTTGAAAGTTCTTCTAGAGAAACACACTGCCCCTACTCACCAAACTTATCCACTATCACAAACCTCTAGCACCTTGGGGCTGCGTTAGTCTCCTCGCTTTGACATACAGCCATGGAATAATTCCAGTATCACCAGAACAAGTACTAGAGAATTTAGTTGAAAAATCATGAAGGCTTGACAACCAATTGCAATAAAAACTGTTGTGGCGAATTCACAATTTTTATTTGCTAAATCATTACAGCAGCTAGAGATGGAGGACACTGGACATCAATAAAAACAGTTCTCCTGCTGTGAATTTAAGTTTTTATTATTAATTTCCTGTCGTAAATTGCAAATTTGATGATAAAAGTTAATTATTTTATTTCTTTTGTTTGAAAGTGAAACCAAAAAATTTGAAAAATTCTAGTGGGCAAACAGGACTTATGAACACCTGCAACCAGCTCTCAAGAACAGTATGGTAAAACCAACCTTCTACACTTTTTTCTTCTGACACACTGAATATCCAATACTCAAGACTAAGAAATAATAATATGTACAGCATTATATATTAGTACCTTAATAGGCAGTTTATCTTGGCTTCTCACGGCACGGGGGTGTGGGGACAGTGAGACAGGGCAAGAAGAGGAGATAAGGTGGTGAGACACAATCTACAGCCGTGTAGTAGCTGTTAGGAAAATATCGACCCTCAATGTATACCCGAAAATGTAAGGTGAAGGTGGAAGCATGCAGAGACGCGGAAAGGAGATGCATAGCAGAGAGCGGGTACTAATAAAAACCGTTATTCAGTGTTGTGATGAAGAAACAGCAAATAAATGCTTGCGCCTCTACAGAGAGCAACCAGCAAAAGCAGCAAAATACACGGGTGAGAGTGAAAGAGATGTAGTCAGGATTCGTCAAGTCAGCAAATAACTACCTTGTTAGCCACTAACCACTTCAGGAAAAAACTGATACTTGAAATGTCAATATAAAGTATTTAATAAACTATTATTTAGTTTATTGCGGAACTGAAGGATACCACCATTAAAGACATCCAGTGTCTATGAGGGTGAATGAGATAAATATCGAGAAGTGCCAGAATGCAAGGGTGGGGAAAATGGGAATACCCGCCGAACTGCGACATCGTATGACATGATCCTATATGGGTAAATCCGGACGTCAAACACCAAGGCTAGAACTCTGATCGCCTAGAAGTAGGGCAAGCGCTCGGCTGTCGCAGCTTCTTATGTAGTTAAGAATTTTGGGGTTCTGTTTTTCAGGAGAAATGTATAATTTATTGTTCGTATGAAGGTAACATATTTCGCACCATTACTGAATTAAAAAATGAAGGCAAACAATATATTTTCCTACATCTATTTGACATTAAGAAAATCCTTTGTTAGTAGCCGACATAACCTGGTTGGAAAGAACGTTTTTTTTTGTATTTATTTATTTATCAATTTATTTGTGCGTGCTACCAAATTCAATGCTAAGCAAAAACCTTTCGGTGGGAGAATCCATTCTTTTTTATTAATTATGTGTAATGACTTATATAAAGTCTGTAATAACTTCAAGTAAAATTATGATAGCGTAGACGGTTTTAAATTCTTGTTTTGTATTCAGTGAATATAGTTTTGACCTTATTTCACATTATAAAGTCAGATTCATTAAAAATTCGTAACATACGTTTTGTTAGCTCTTCTTTTCACAGTGTTGTAGATAATTTAAAAACCTGGGTTTAAAAACTGTAGCATGGGTTATATACATTTACAAGTACTACATTTTTTTATATTTGGCTAAAAGTTGTGTTATAAAACGCTACAATAACAAACTTGTGAAAAACAGTAATGTTTCAATTGTAAATAATTTTGATTTTTGAAGTTCAATTTACAATCTTATGTTAAAAACACGCCATTAACGTGAAAGAAAAAATATGATTAGTTCTTATAGAGTTTTAAATAACATTTTGCTACTGTTAAATTTTTTTTTTTTTTTTCAATATATTGAGTTTATTATTTGTTTTTCGAAAGAAAGAACATTATTTTTCATTCGCAAACAATACACTACATTTACTATTGTTGTGTTCACCTCTGCATTATGGTATAGTTGACAAATTAAATCTAATAGAATTGTGTCAAGTACGTTAGTTTAAAGTATGTGCTTTCATTATTACAAGCTTTTGTGTAACTTGCAATGTTTGTATGGAAGTAAGTTGACCTTTTCAAAATTTGCAAACCATTTTTCAACAATTTGTTGGTATCTGATTGAGCTTAAATTTGGCATACTTATGTAAGTTCGGTGACAATACAATATAATGGGTTACATTACACCTATATCATTATATTGTTAAAATTATGTGAACTAAAACAAAAAATTATTGTTTTCTCTTGTTTAAATTGCAATGACTGAATGAATGAAGAGATATTGATCAGAACTTAACATCGAGTTCTTCAGCGCTGGTGGGGGGTGACATGAGATGAGTTTGGAACAGCGTCAGAATGAAGGGGCAGGGAAAACGGGAGATCCCCGAGAAAACCCACCGACCAGCGGCATCGTCCGGTACGATTCCACATGCGAAAATCCAGGGACCAACCCCACTGGGAATCGAACCCGGATCACCTTGGTAGGAGAGGCAAGAGGTCTCACCACTCTGCCACTGCGGCTCCTTAAATTGGTATGACTTGTATAAAGTAGTCCGACAAACCAATAAATAAGTTCCAGAGATACGAGACTAAAAGGAGAAAATAATTAAAGTAAAAAATAAGTTGGTTTTAAAAAAAATGTGAACTAAAAAGTACAAATTAATTTAAGTTACATATGTCATATACGGTATGTACCGGTATATAGTAGGCATACAATAGTTCAGAACAACCACTTTCTTGGTAACTCATCATTATAATACGGTATATGCGTACGTATATAGCTAAGTTCTATGACCGTATGTGTGTGTGTATACATATATATATATATAACACGTGTAACATATTTGTAAGTTGCAGCAGTTATGCTCGGGAATATGTCTATACCTGTCAGAATATGTGAAAACTATCATAAGCTGCTGCGTTTTACGTCTGTCAGTAAACATACGCAAGGTTTCGAAAAAAAAAAAAAAAAAAACTATTCAGTCAACCAAAATTAACGGAAATGTTGTTGTATTAAGGCAAACCTGAAAATAAAATATATTTATCCTACCACAGAATAATAGTCAGAGAATATAAATCAGAAAAGTTTTACAGGTATATTCTAGGTTCAGAATAACCCGTCTCTTGGTAATTTGTCATTATATATGCGTACGTAGATGGAGAAGTATAAAATAAATTACCTTTTCTATATATGTGTACGTATATGTGTGTGTGTGTATATATACATATAAAAACGCAGCAGCTTATAATAGTTTTCACATATTCTGAAATGTATAGACATATTCCCGAGCATAACTGCTGCAACTCACAAATATATTACACTTATGTAGTGTATAACGGAACGGGCCGAATGTTTTGCGCCCTGCTAGTATCAACCTGGCAGGTGGCCCTGGATAGTAGAATATCAGTTTCTCTTCGCGCTCCCGTCCTGATAACAGCACTAGGGAACTCAAGAGGCCAACTTGACTGCCTACTATAGTAAATATCCACATATGTATGTACTTTTGTCTATATATTTTTAACATGTTTGACAACATAGTAGTATTTCAAAACCATTCTTGCAAAATTAAATCATTAAAAGCCTGTGTTTTACATCACAAAATTCTGAACAGAGATACCACTGCAGTAGGCATCACAGCACTTGGTTACTAACACTGTGTTTACAAATACACTAACATGTCCAGCCAAGGTTTGACCTAGAAAAGGTACTAGTTCAACCTTCTTAGTCTCTTACACAGGCAAACACAGAGGATTCCACTTCTTGTACATATGTATGTAATAACTACCTGATGTGTGACATAAGAAAAGGAAGACAAACCCTTGTTGAAATGAGTGAAGAGCACTAGATTGTGAATGCAGCTCACCTGACACCTGCTGAATATGTCACCTTCTGAAATCTGAACATTGAAGTACTGCAGTACATCTACCAACTGGTCATCAACAACACTCTCCACACTTTTTATTTGGTAACAGTGACCGGGAGGGATGTATTGCTTCAGCTGAAATTGAGCAGCACATCATGTACCAGTCCCACCACAAACACTTCACTTCTAACATTAATTTACCAATACACTACACAATTTTAAAAACAAAATGAACAACAGTATTAAATCTTATCTACATAACCAGCATATTATGCTGACATGATTTACAGGGAGCAACTTATGTAATGGTGCAGCAACACTCCACAGGTTTTACTAGACAGCAAATGCGAAACTAAAACCTATGATTCACGTTTCCACTGGTGTTGAGAGAAATGCACTTCAAAGGACACTAGTCTAGTTACATAGGTAGTAGACTAAACCAACAAGCAACAAGTTCTGATTAATAAATTCACTGGGTCTATGAGTTAACTTCATTATCGTCGTTATTATCATCCACATCACTATTTTCTCTCTGAAACCATTGTGAAGTGTTCAGCCACTTCCCCATCATGTTTAAATATTTATAAAGTGTTTTTATTTTCTTATTTAAATTTATATTATGTAAATCTTTCTTAACAGGCTATATGCCATTTTCAGGGTGAGTTTGTCAGGTGTCCGGTGTGATGCAACAGAATTCAATAACCTAGTAATTGGGGACATGTTAATTTAAATTCACCTTTTCAAAATTCAATATAAATATAGTCAAGGA
>PNEQ01001276.1:13749-24012 GCA_003012365.1 Medauroidea extradentata
TTTTCCCTGGTGAAGTGAGTAACTTCAGGTGTTGCAAGCTTCTCCAGGCTGTAGGATTTCTGGCGCCGACGTTGTGGTTGATCGCTTGCTTCATGGAATTCTCTCCATGACGTAGGTTATTGACGCACGTAGGTCAGCCATCACAGGGGGTTGCTTAGGGTATTGCGCCGCGAAAGTAGTTCCACTGTTGCGCACTTTTAGTCCCCAATTATTATATTTGTGTGGATAAACAATTTTATTTCAATGTAAAAACTATATATTCAAATTTTGGAATCGTTTGTTATGGGTTTAAATGTCATTTTACTGCTTTTGGGGGAATTGGAGTCTGTTGTATCACTCCGCTGAGGGATACCTTAGCTACCATGACCGCCCGTGATTTAACAGTTGTGCAGGGATGGTGCGAGAGTAAGGACGTCAGTCGTGCAGGGATGGCGCGAGAGTAAGGTTAACAGTCGTGTAGTGCTGGAGAGACTGCACGAGGCTTATGTGCTTCTAGAGTTTTTTTTTGTATGTTTCGTCTGAACATTGTCAAATGGTGGCGGGAAATACGGGGGTTCTTTTTGGATAAGTGTATGCAGTCATGGCATAGCACTGATAAAATCGCAGGCAACGAACGTTTCATCATTACTTTTTTTTTGTTTAACTCACGGTCAGACATGGTAATGCCGGACAGCTGACGGGTTTATTTGTGCGTGGTAAATAACCGCCCATTGCAAACATCTGTCAAAGTTACAGTAATAAATCAACAGTTGACTGAGTAAATGAGTTGTTATTGGTGAAATCACGATGGTTAGTTAACCCTGAAAGTAACTTAAACTGAGCTATCCGGAGCACGTCAAGCCACAT
Organism: Medauroidea extradentata; assembly: GCA_003012365.1. Classification (NCBI taxonomy): domain Eukaryota; kingdom Metazoa; phylum Arthropoda; class Insecta; order Phasmatodea; family Phasmatidae; genus Medauroidea; species Medauroidea extradentata. The sequence continues at coordinate 14,596 of PNEQ01001276.1, forward strand.
AACCTCAACACCCACTACCGTGACTACACCAGCAATAGAAAACATACAGCAGACGCAGAGGACGCGTCACACCATCACACTTAAATTTTACCCAAATTTAAAACATTCTATAAACGCCTTCACACAATATGACAAAAGTTTAGCTGTACAACAAGCAATATGGCTGTTTACTAGTACTTGCTCACACATCTCCTTCAGCTAACATGACCTGGAAAATGAAGGGGACACACCTGAAAACACCTTCAGTTTGTTTTAAAACCCTCACCATAACCTGTTATACGAATGTGTGTAAATATACATACGTAGGTACTGAAATTGCTTCCTTAGAGTATTGCCAGTTGTAGAACGTCTATCTAAAGTTTCACACAGGAATTTAAAAAAATATTGACATATACAGACATTCAAGGAATTAAATCTTGAAATGCAGACAAACAAGAAATGGGGCCACAATGGATGCAGAAATTCAATACATTTGGGATAAATATATAAAGGTTACACTGTACCAAGAACTTTTGTCAGTATAGTAGACTGTTTGCAGTAAAGTAAGCACATTTTATGACCCTCCCCACAGTTTAGAGAACCAATAAATAAAAACAGCAACAGTTATTGATCAAGAATTATGTATAATTTCATGAATTTAAGCTTCTTTGGAATTACCTGCAGTTTGACAGTGAATTTGTTTATTATATGACACATAAAAATATTATAAAAATAACTCATGTACGCTGTTGTTGTCCTCTTAACCTGTCTGTTGTTCTGTATCTCCTCCAGCGCCAACACATTCCCAAGACTCGCATTCCACACTGTCACTGCTGTAAGACACTGAGCTATTGCTTGGTTTAAAATGCCTGCAGCAATATTACCTGTTCAAGATGAAATAGGGCCTGCCTATAGTGTAAATGTAAATGTGTGTGCGTGTGCACGTGTCGTGCGTGTGTGCGTGCATATGTGAGCATGAGTCTGTACTGTACATCATGCACATGCAGTGCCTTCAGGGACAGAGAAAGGAAACCCCTTCAATCTTGCAGTATTGCGGTCGTTCAATGAGTGGCTTTGTAAACATCACTTTAATAGTCAACAATAAAATTACACTAGAGTAGTAGCAACTAATTTTTATTTTTTAGTGTAATTCAGCCTTTTGTATAAATTACTGTAACATATTTTTTTTAACTCGTGAAAATTTCATCAACAATTTTACATTCATACAAAATAGCCTTCAGTTATTATTAAATAAAAATACAGTAGAATGTCCAAATTAATGATATAAATACTGCAGTCTCTTGTGTACTACATATATGTTATTATTTTTGCTAAGCACAAACAATTACCAGTCAACCATGATGTATTAATTCGTAGTCATAGACAAAGGAAAAAGTTGAAAACTTTTTATAGAGATCACAGAATGATTAAACAAGCACTCAAAAGTAATGACAAACAATAAAAACAATTTACATCTCATTATCACAAACATACCGCCCACCAAAAATTACTATCTTCATATTTTTCTTCTTCAAGAGTGTTTATGAAACTTAACCATTGGTTACATTCTTTATTTTATTGTCTTCTAAGCGTTACCACACAAACTGTGCCATCGTGCTCTAGATGTATTGCAAAACTCCTTGCTGGCTTCCATTTGAGTGGTGGTAATGTGGTAGTGACGAATAATGCAAACTTCCGTCCACCCTGACTACTCCATATGAATCGAGGAATAGCACTTATTTCCTTCTGAAGTGATGATAAATTTTCTTAAAGTCCAAGGCTCGAACTTTTCTTTCACCCTCTTAAACAACAGTTTGATGTGTCGCCACAGTCTACTTATCAACAATGCTTCACACAGCTCAAGTTTGGGGGCATTGACAGTCTTTAAGGGTGCCATACTTGATTTTAAGCATAGAAGGTTAATGTTTACTATCCTATATCTTGTCTCACATTGGGTGTAAATCACTGCAACAAAGCCTTGCTTGCTGGTATCACAGACGTGGAATTGCACTGTTGGCACCTGCAATGGAATAATCATAGGAATCTTGAATTCAGAGAGCATAAGCAGTGATAGCTTGAACTTATTCCATTTCTACAATACGTCGTCACTCACAGTATCATCCCAGCCAAAACCTTGAGCCCAAATTAATTGAAGCAAGATCTTACTTGATACAATTATTAGTGCCACCCATCCACATTGACAGCATAGACAAGCATTGGTGGAAATAATTCCTCTCTTAGTATTTAGTGCATAATGAACTTTTACCTTACAAACAAAGCAGTAATTAATTGAATTCCAATGCAGACCTAAAATCTTAACAGATTCGCTGTAGTCAAGGTTTCTCGAATCTGAAATTTCATATTTTACGACCATTAATTCTCGTCGTTTTGAACAACACTTGTGCAACTGAAAATCGGCTGTTGCCAGTAATCCGATGAGTTGTCGCTTCAATTCCTTGGCCTCACTTAGTGTAGGTGATACATTGTCAACAAAAACATTATGGTGCGAAGCATGTACTGCCAAAGGGAACCGAGTACTCTCATCTGTAACGGGCTGCTGAGCTCTCTGCACTGCTTGACATGGTAAGGATGATAAATCATATGTTACTGTATTATGTTCATACACATTTACTGAAGAATCTAGGTGTGGTTGCCACAATGCACACTGGTATATACAATTAAATGGATCAATGTCAATTTGCATATATATTTTTGATGGTATACAGTCTTCCCTCATGACAACCTGATGGGGAATGATGTGAGTGAGTTGTGTATGTGTTGCTGGTGTCAGATCCAAATTGTACACTGTATCAGATATATGTGTATTAACACATGTCATACGGGCCAGGTGCTCGTATTCTTGTTGCAATATCAATGATCTCATTCTCTGCTCTGAAATAAGTTGTTTGAGTGCGATTAAACATAAGTTCCCCACAATACTGTCACTGTTATTACTTATAAAAGGAAACCTTCCTGTGTCATTACTTGTGTGTGTAGATACCAAATGTTTCTCACACTGTTGTTCTTCAATGAAATTGAAATGTTTCCTGGGAACTTCCTCTATGTCCCAGAACTTCTGCAATGCACTGTCAAGGCAGTTTTCTGTGCGTACCAGCAAGGAAGTTGACTGTGGGTTATTTTGTTTACATGGTGCCTTTCCTGCAAGAACCCATCCAAATTCTGTGTGGAAGGCCTGTGGTTGTCCAACAACCTTCTCCCCTGTCATTATATGTGCAACCACATCTGCATCAAGAAGCATGTCAATTGTACCAGGCATTGCGAAGTTTGGATCTGCTAATGTAAGATTTTTTAAATGTGTGAGTCGTGAGGTTACTACCTGTACAAAAGGCATATTTTTTGTTACATATTTCTTGAATGATCAGGGCTTTGGCAGTGATGCTGAATTCCTCTGAATGAAGTGATCCAACTTCACAAGACACCTCTCAGCATGCTTGTGGTAGTGATAATTGTCCTATCCCTGATATGCTAACTCTTGAGCTGAGACTTTTCAGTCCCAGATGCTTAACACAGGCCTCAGTGATGAATGACGACTGTGATGATCCATCCAGTAATGCTCTTATTGTCTGATATTCGCCTACACCATCCATAACTCTAATCAATGCAATTGTCAAGAACACTGTTGTTTGTTCATCCATATTTTGTTCCTGGGCAGAGCACATTGCCAATGCACTGTCTTGACCATCCGTTACTCTGTCATTCTCTGCTTGCTGTGTTGAATAGTCTACATTTCTCTCTGCAACATGGAGTAATGTGTGGTGGAGCTTCTTGCAAAGTTGACATCTAAATCTTGATAAGCATTCTGAAGCCACACGACCTTCCCTGAGACAATTGAAACATAACCGCTTGTCTACAATGCGTTGTCTTTTCTTTTCAAGTGTGCTCGCCAAAAATACCTGTCATTGAGTAAGGGTATGTGACCCATCACACACATCACATTTCTGTTTCTGTATATAACTATCACTGACTAATAGTTGTGTACTTCTTGGGGTGATTGATGAACATGACTGCATTGCACTTTGTGTCCTTAACTTATCTACCTCTGCACTGAAACAATTGTTATTGAAAGGTGATTTGATTGGTTTCTCCGGGAGTGAGAAAATTTTCGCCAGTGGTTCTGTTATTACTGTACATTGTTTCCCATTGTGCCCATTGTAAGTGATTTTCTTATATGTGTTGACCCTTGGAACATGTCTTATGTGGGATCCACAAACCTACATCAGTTCATAAAAGTACTAGGTGGCCAGAACAGTCCAGTAGGTTTACTAGCATGGATAGGGCTTACACTCTCCAGGTAGAACAAGACATTGTGTGAGGATGGTTAAGGGGATAGCCATGAACAACCGCATGGCCCGCTCCTATGCTAACCTATTCATGTGTAAGATAGAACAAAATTTCCTAAACCACCAGCAAATACAGGCATACTTTAGGACCCGGTTCACAGACGACATATTCATGGTCTGGATTTCCACACAGGAATGTCTCATTCAATTTCTCAACAACTTGAACTCCCATAGTACCCTTAAATTTACAAGGAAGTATTCAAATACACAAGAAATTTTTCTGGATGTTAAGCTAACTACGCAAAATGGTAAAATTAAAACTACTGTGCACACCAAACCTACCAAACATGATCAATACCTTCACTTCGACGTGACAACTTCTTTTACTGCAAGAAATCACTTCCATACGATATAGTCAAGCAATTAAGAGCCAAGCAGAACTGAAGATGAGTTGAATACACAGTGTGACCAAATTGCTAGAGCATTTATTGACAGAGGATACCCCAAATCCCTTGTTAACAGATTCAGTGAGCCAGAAGAGACCACAGACCCGAGACAGTAACACAGACATTCCTCTGGTAGTGCCTTACCACGAAAGCATCAACAAACGCAAGACCATCCTCAACTGTGGCCACAAAATACAGTACTTTCTTCTTTATCACTAACCAACAACCTGTTCCCCAAACCCCCAAGACTGGTTTTCAGACGACCTCCAAACCTCCACAACAAGGTGGTGCACCTCAAACTACCACCCAGCCCTACTCCCAGCACAATCACCACACCCAGAGGTTCCCATCCCTGCTATAGCTCTCGCTGCGGCACTTGTGCAATACATCAGCCCTCCACATCCTTCCATAGCAGGCTAACCAATCACACACATCCAATTCAAGGCAATTCAGGCTGAGGCACGAAAAACCTTATCTACCAACTAGTACAGTGCACACCGTGCGATGCTGAATACATTGGCCTCACCATGAACACACTAAGTTGGAGGATGAATGGCCACAGGGCCAATATCAAACAAGCAATAGCCAGTTACAGCCTAAACCTTCAAGATAAACCAGTTGCTGCACATGCAGCCTACTACAAACTCCCTTTTGATGCCTGTTACAACACCAAAGTGGTGAGAGCCTTACCACCTTCAGACAATAGTGCAGAACTGAGGGGCTAGGAACTAGTCGATCAGTATATCACAAAATCCAGACAACCACCAGGCCTCAACAACCGATAACTTTTAAATTTCCCGCCACACGCTAGTTCGTCCCTTGGCCGCTAAGTGTGCTAGTTACCGACCGTTGCACTGTCCACCATACTGCAGTGTGCAATCACTCGCCACCCGAGCCAACGAAACGTTGCGACTGTGTAAATAGTTTTAATGTTCAAATTTCAGTTCCTTGAAATACAAAACACTTAGTATTCACAACATATTTTGGGTAAGTTTAAATTGTATCATCTATTTCATGCAAGGCACACAAATTTTTCACTAACAATATTTCCTCACATGAGTGGGAGTACGTACAATAATAAAGACGACAAAATCCAAGACTTACTTTGTGCACCTAAATGAGTTATACAGTATATTTTGTTACTGTACAAATGAATGCGGAGTAAAAATTTTAGTCAACTGCAAATATTTCATTTAAAAAATGTAGCATTTGTGGTAAAAATAATGTGTTCATGATTATAACTGAAATACTCTTGATAAGTGTCAAAGGGACACAAATTAGCTAAGAGAACAAATTTCCCCAGAATATTTTATAGTGAGTAGCAACTGATTACACTGACCTTGTGGTAGGCTGCACCTGCAGTGATTATCATCCTGCCTTCATTCATAGCGACCTTAGCACAAGTATCATGGCTGTCTGTAGACCCAAGGATGACAGTATCCACTCCACAGCGACGCAATACCCTGCCCAGTCCTTGAAGCATTGAATCACAAACCACTCGCAAGGTTCGCGGTGATATTCTTTCTGGAAACGGTGCTGGTCCTACCACTTCTTGGACATTCTGCAAAATAGAAACCTACTTCTAGCAGACAAAGAAAAAGAAATTCCTCATGTTGATTTTTTGTTGTTAGTAAAGGATGGAGTAATACTAAGAAACGGATAAGAAGAAACCTTTTTTTCAATGCGTTTGCATACAGGTGCAGGTATTAAAATCTGAGGATGCGAAGGATGGTGAATAAAATAATTTATATCTTCTAAAATTAAATCATTTATCTTGAAAAATAAGTCAACAGAAAACTCTGCAAGCATGCACTTCTTGAAGTACAATTATTTTTTTCTTGAAGTAGACACAATTTTTACCAATAAACATGAAAGCAACACCCAACCATAAACTTCTATGGGTAATATTCGCCAACCATTAACAAACAGTCCACATCTTAGAAGTAACGGGAAAAATGCCATTTTATCATGAACATTTGAGGGTTCAGTGCAACATAATTTTGGGAATTACTCAAATCTGAAACAATGTTTTCACCGATTCATGACATGATTTAAATTATTAACAAGTTGAATGCTATACGGGGTCAATATGTCCCGTACAGCATAGTCTTCTAGTACTATAACTCCAGCCATATATATTCCCCCAGTGCTATTGATGCCAGAGGCACAATTTTATAGATAACAGTAAAGAGTGAGTATATCAGTTTTACTCGGGAAATTCAGTAATAAATAGAAAATGTATGGGGCCTATATGACCCTTACAGCACTTCAGAAAACATCTTGTCTGTAGTGCCGTATAGAGTCGGTACAAAATTCGCTTTGGATCAAGAAGTTATAAGTTGTGCGACTTTATGGGACATTGTTTGGAATGTTGGAAGCCCGTGACAGATCACACCACTTATCAAGACACTGTTAGCGCTGTTAGCAGTTATAGATTGCACCACTATAAGTGGCGTTCTTCGGAGTGTTGAAAGTCGTCAACAGACTGCGCCACTAATCATGATGCTGCTTGCATTGCTCCTTGGGGTAACAGATCGCTCCACTAGTATTGTTTCCAACATTTGTGCCAGTATGTCGCAGTGTTTTCTGTACAAACATGTTCGTTAGCTGATAAAAATGTCTCACGCTTGTAAGTTAGTTCATTTAACACTTGCCTTACAACATCCTTCTTCCAGCGAAGAAAGTGACGTGAGTGATGGAAGTGGAGACGACTACATCCCTGAAGATGTCCAGAACAGTGAGACGAAGAATTGTGTGAAACAAGCATGGACGAAGAGGTAATGAATGGTAAGTTGTCAACAACAGTTCCCAACAATGAAGTTGTATATAGTGTGGACGAGTGGAGGGAAATTTGTGTAAGTGAACTAAAATTTCCTTTATTGTGCTCTTCAAAACACGAAGTTTGCAACATACAAGGCGCAACATCAGATAATCTACTTTTCACTTTCAAACTTCCTGCCACTCTGGTTCGCCCTCTGGCCGCTAGGTGTTCTGGTTACATCCTTCAAGTCAGCCATACTGCAGTGTACTATCGCTCACAGCCCGATGAAGCTGGCTTAGCCAGCGAAACGTCGTGACCGCGCATCCGCACAAAATGTGTGTTGTCCTTAAAAGTGTGTTATATGTTCCTCTACTTGCAGTACAGCTCTGTAAGTACTTGTACACTCCTATCTACATTTTATGGTAATCACTGATATAGTTAATGTAATTTGAAACTTGTTACGTCAGATGCATCTCAAACCACAACTGATGCACCAAATGAACTGACTCAGTACTTAACTGAGCCTACTATTCCACTGTCGGATCACCCTTTGCTCTATTTCTTGTAGCCTTTCATTTACAACACAGTTATGTTCCTCCTCTAAAATATTAATATTAAATTCAAAACAAGAATATTATTTTCCTCCATGTGGCATTCTAACCTCTATTTACAGCCACCATGATTGATTTGCAGCTTTATAAAATCTTAAGTAAGGTCTGAATACACCTTAAGAAACTCTCAGTTTTTCCTTAGATTTCACTCACTTTTCATCTCTGCAAAGAAAATGTCTCACAGTTCACTCAGGGAGGCCTTAGGTTTTACTTAATATGACTGTGCAATCAGCCCTTAGTATCCCACAACAACTAACGCGTTACAACTGCCAGATCAAGAAGACGGTTTATTTATGCAACTAGTACCAGCTGTCGCCCCAGGCAAATGACCCGAACAGATGCAGTAGTTAATTTTGTGTTTGACTAGCAACAGCTGTGCCGTCCCAAGACAGAAGCCCCACTGCAATACCAATACAAAATATTTTATGTAAAATTTTTGCAGGCAGTTAAAGATTTCCTTAGAGCCGCTCAAGTGTGAAAATATTGTGGCACATCTGTTGCTAAGCCCAACCAGGGGACGACTGATGATGTTTGACTAAAAATGCCAGGTCCTTGTTCCAGACCATCAAATCTTGAAGTGACATGGCAACTACTAAGCACAAGTTGATGACTGGATTGTTCCAAACTGGTATTTTATTAAGCTTGGATAGCCTCTTTTTTTTTTATAATGGTGAAAATTAATGATAAAACAAATCAGTGTCATTTTCTTTTGTTAATGGCTCATCAATAAAACAACAAAGTTCAACTCTTACAGAAGCACACAGACAAGACAAATAAGGTAAGTAGAATTTTAATTTAATGACTTGTATCCCCATCAATATATTGAAACCCGCAGTATCAATCTTTGATACATCTCACATTTGATTAACTTGAAACAATGAATTAGTTACAAAAATAAATTTATCAATCAAGTATTTAGATTAAAAAATTTGAAATTACCATGATGTATGCAAAATTCATGGGCTGTGTGCCTGTGCACATCACAATATTTTATATCTGCATGAAATACGATACTGTTTGGTTTGTTATGCAGGCGGTATTATTACTAGTGAGTAGTGACCAACATCATCATCATATAAAAAATTTTTTTGAATTCTGATACAATGGCATGCCAAAAATTTTCATTTGCATGTTACAAAACCATACACAGAATGAAAACCAACAGACTTACAGAAATGAATCAACTTGCACTGAAATTAGATGTTGCATGCTACATGATAACAGTTATCAAAACAGCATACTTTTGTATCTTTTAAAAAATTGCTGAAAATAGATAATTTTACATAAAAAAAATTAGGTCAGTTTATTTGGTAGGCTTA
>PNEQ01001276.1:24112-69434 GCA_003012365.1 Medauroidea extradentata
ACCAACAAACACATAAAAAAATTAAAATAAATTTTATTTTGAATTTAAAGGAAATGCCTTTTCATATGTAGTATTTCTCCGACTCTTATTACTGAAATGATGTTATTTAAAAACACTGATGACAAAACTCACCAACAAAATAAAGAAACAATTTCTAAACATTCACTAAAGAACAGCATTCTGAGTTCAGAGTTATTTGAGAAGTAGTACCACAGTGAAACAATGTCACAGTTGTAAAACAGAAATAAAAGTATGACTGCACACATGTACCTGCATTTTCAATTTCCTTGTCTTCTTTGAAACAGATTTTTTAACCAGATTGTCTGTAATCTCTTTGCAAATTTTTTCAATTGGGATATTCTGATCTCGAGCACACTGGATTAATACATCATAAACTTCTAGTAAGCAGTATGCATCTAAAGCTGTTAACCCAAGACAAGAAATATTAACACATAAAATGCAGAAAATACATTAACAATAAACTCAACACAAATGTAGCAAAATTAAAAACCAATACTAGTGTGTAGTACAATACACAGCATAAAATTACTACTAAACTAAGCAAAACAAATTAGAACAGAACGAAAATATAATTAGGTACTACAGTAGACACCCGACTTTAAGAACCCTGGATTTAACGAAGGTAGCCACTATCTCTGACAAAAATACGCAAACAGAACTTACAAAATTCTAAATATTAGCTGAAACTTATTCCCAATTTACATGACTCCGTAAAACCAGTTGGAAACAAAATATAAATATTAAGAGGTACCATCAAAACTAATTACATAATTGCAATGTTACAGGCTTTATTATCTACCAGTTTCGCAGAGGCCTAGTTTTTGCACGTACTCCATCTCTTCTGGCATACAAAGTAGTAGTGAATACATATAGAGACTAATAGTCTCACAAATATGTTAAGCGTATACAGTAGATATTTAACTGTTAAATGACGGACAGCTACATACCTGCATATAGTATCTGACTTTGACGAAGTGGCCGCTTTTCCCAATTGGAGAACTGATCCATCTTGTTAATTTGTTGGCCGAGACACAGTTCCACCAACCGAGCAAGACTCTCCCTTCCAGAATTTGTTTCACTCCCTAAAATATTTCTCCTTGTAGTTACCATCAATTTGAAATATACAAACAACAATTTCAATGCACTGCAAAGGAAACTGATCATAACTCTGAACACATTTTGCTATAGAAGTTCAGCTAATACAATAGATTATTTCTTTATGAGCAAATACAGAACGTGATACAATCCAGTACTGTAATAATTTCCATTTATAACATTTTTTTTCGTTAGCAAGTTACCTTATCTTTAATCTCAAACATGATTTTTTAACAGAAGTAGAAGAGCTTAACGTTTCAATGTCAGTGAGGCCATTACAATCAAAATCAATGGTTCCAACAAAAAATAAACAAAGAAATGATCTACCATGCCATGTTTTATAAAAACCACCCCTGCACTTGCAAACTGATTTTGGAAAACCATGGAAATTGAAATCAGAATGACTGAACCAGAAATCAAATATGGGACCCCATTAATGTGAGTCCACCATGTTTTACCATTGTGCAGCTTCACTCACTCTATAAACAGTATAAAAAAAATTAATGTCTGTATGTTGTTTATAACATATGCACTCCTATACCATTCATTCGACTGCGATGAAACTTTGGTGAGTTGTACGTGCACCCGCGAAGGTATATGACAAAAAATCTATACATAGAGGAAGGGGATGGAGGCAAAACTGTGTCCCAAAAATTTATCCCATTAATTTGAAAACCACGTGAATGATGTCTCTGGCAACAGTTACTACATATTTTTTAAAAAAAATTCCTTTTCCATAAAACATCTTAGGTTCCATAAGAAATGTTACTATGTACATAGACCTACTACAACTGACAAACAAGACCCTCATATTAAAGTTGAAAGGTACAGAGTACAGTATGAATCAGAGTTAAAATTACTGTGTAACATTGTATATTTGTGAGATGCAGAAATTACAGGAAAAATTTCTTTCACAGTTATATTGAAGGAAGAGGAAAAAAAGCATACATATTGTGTTTAGTCAAATGCATTTTTACCAGTCTGTTTTATATTATAGATAAAAATAATTATCTTTAACTCAAGTGGATGTAAATTCTGGTTACCAACTTACTAGATCAGTCATAAACCTACACCTATGTGGTGGGGCTACCACAGGCCCACATGTAAGCCAATTTAGCTAAAGGTAACTTCTGTTACCCAAGGCTGTGGGTGCTGCTGTTGAACAATTTGAGTCTGCCGCCAGCCCTCCATCAGGTTGCTCAGGTCCTAGAGTACACAAGGAGGAGGCGGGAGCAGGATTGCATAGGACATGCTAGGAGGAGACAGTATAGACTAGGAGACACTATAGGCTAGAATAGTGGTTCCAAAAGTTTTTGGTCTTGCGACCCCCTTTTGGGTACAACTTTAAACAGCGACCCCTATTTGTGTACAATTTTTAACTGCGACCTTCTCCAGTTCAACAAATAATATTTACGCACATTATTGTGGTCTCAGTAATTAGTAATAATTTAATTTTAAGTTCAGTCATTTGTTTAGATCTTCACTGTTACATTTTTCAGTTTTATCTAGTATTTTAATCTTTTTTAAACTTATTTTGGAAGCCAGTTGCGTTGAGGACTTGCGTCATTGGTCAGCTTGCAAACTTTGAATCGCGACACCTCCAATCTGCAGCATCCGATCGCAGTGGCGGAGGACCCCAATATGCAGTTTGTGCGATCCGGCAGCTCATCCACTGGGATAGTCAATCGCAGAGGGCAGAGTGTGCTGATACGTCCCCCCCCCCCTTTATTTGATGTCCCGTGCAGAAAAAGTCAGACACTAGGGTGCCCTTGGAAGCCGCCACCAGGAATTTTACGGAGACCTTGTGAACCAACCCATAGCGCTCCACGACTTTTGGAACTCCCGACTGTAAAAGAGAACGTCTCCCTCATCCCTCATTAATCCATTTGTGCCATTGTGCTCGAAAAGGGAAGGGTAGGCAGTATAAAGAGTGCGTCGTTTGGCCCATGGTAGGAGAGGCGGTGGGTAGGGCCCTACTGCTCCTCACATGTACAACTGAAGGTTGCTGCCACAGACCATTTTCTTGATCAGGCTGGTGCATAATTAAGGTCACCTGACCAAGCTACCAGTTGCACCAGGAACAACGTCCAGCACTTAAAAGACCCTATTCATGGGTTGCCATATTGGGTGGGATTCCGCCAATTGGGTTACAAAAACAAACAAGTTTTGGCTGTTTGGGCAGCAGAAGCAAAGGGAAATTAATTTTTGTATTCCCTATCACATACTCAGTGATCAGTATTTAAAACCACTGGGAACTGTTCGGTAATCACTTTCAACAAAGTGTTTTGAGCACTTGCGCATCGCCGGTGTTACAGGATATGACCGATCGTCCCACCTAACATTCGCTTTCCATTAATTAAAACTCGTAGGATCACGTGGAAATGCGTAAAATATTATTCCTTCCGTAAAACAAGAACTTTTGCATACTGAACCATTTTGCTTTACCGGCTATAAACACAAGCCTGACCCACTGTTTCCCTTACGGCACATTGAAAGCTCGGCTAATGCGCTTCTGTTTCCCACAGTTCGTCCCTTCCCCTCTTTTGTTACGTGACGTGGTGATATCAGAGGGCAGGTACCTCAAGTCATCCATTATGTCATAGGTAAATTAATATTGTGCAAGTTATTCAAGTGGAACAGTTACTCAATGTGGAACAGAACTCATGATGTTATATACAGGATGTCTAGGAATGAATGGACGTGATCACACGGGTGGTAGACAACGTGAAAAGAAATAATATTTGTTGAAGTACATTTTGTCTGGAAATAGCAACCTGCAATGGTGCAGGGACAAACACAAGTGCGCAAATCTGAATAGTGCATGCTCCGAGGGGACAGACCAGTGGCTGAGAGGGTGCATCATTTACGATCCCGTTTATTACGACCTGGCTTTGACGAACTGTAAAATGTTTGGTTTTGAGGAGGGGGAAGAAATGTAAGGAAAACCAGCCTAAAATAAGTCATTCCCCTTGTCCAACAGGGACCAACCAGTCTCATCTTTACCTACCAGTCAGCTAGCCCTGCTTCATTTCCTCTTGAGAGTATTTGGTGATTGGGTGAAATGGGTCAAGTTTTGTATGTTCATACACTTGTTCATTTAGTTTTTGCATTGTGCACTTAAGTCATGTTATCACAAATTAAACAAATACCCCATATAGCTTACCTCTGTGGCTCACCCTCACAGCTGCAGTATGAGCCAATATACAGAAGAGTTATGAACTTTACCAACGTTAAGAGGTGGCTCAGGGATATTTTATGAGTAATTTCATAGAGTATACAAGGAACCCACAGTTACAAAGAGGGTATTGAAGTGCCTGCGTGTTTCGTACATATACCCAAAGGCAGCTGTAGATATTTCAAGGTGACCACAGAAAACTGGAAATGAAATTCCCTGACTTTTCCAGGTTTTCCCTGACTATTAACAAAAAATTCCCCCACTATCTGTGTGAAACTCATATGCAGTTAATATACAATTCACATTATGAAATATTTCACAATTTAAGATACACTAAGTAGGCTTTACGTCTTGCCAACAGCAATGTCATTAGAGTGAGTGAGAGTGAGAGAATTTGGTAAGCACTTAACATTGAAGTCTTCAGTGCTGGTGAGGGGTGGTATAAGGAGAGTATGGTGCGGTGCCGGAATGAAAGGGAAGCAGAAACGGGAAATCCCGAACAAACCAGCCGACCAATTGCATTGTCTGGCACGATTCTCACGCGCGAAAATCAGGAGACCGACCCCACCGGGAATCGAATCAGGATCGCCTTGGTGGGAGGCAAGAGGTCTGACCCCTCGACCACTGCAGTCCAATGTCATTAGAGATGGTGACACACAACTAGGTATAATGACAACAGCTGGGAGAGGAGTTGGCCATGGCCTTTTAAAAGGAACCATCCCACCATTTGACTGAAGAAATTTTGGGAAACCATGGAAAACCAAAATCAGATGACCGGAGCCTGTGGTGGTTCCGATTTGTTTGTTTGTAGTTGCGTCCTCGGTTGGTGGTGTTGTTGTGTGCACGCGGTGATGTAGCTCTCTCTTCCGTAGCTATTGCAAGTCGTAAGTCAGCGGGCAGAACCACAACGAAAACAAACCAGCTGATGTAGAAGCGATGCCTATTATACTGATGCCCGGATAGCAGCGAGGTTAATCAGCCACAGATGAATAAATAAATAAAAATCATAATCTCGGCATTTTTTTTTTCTCTTTTTATTTAACCTCTTATGACGAAATTTACCATATAAAGGCAATTCACATAGTGAGTGCTCGCCCAAAGTTAGTTGAGGTGGATTTTTCTTGTCTACATATTACGCCTTTCCGCCTGCCCTCAGTAGTAGTACTCGGCCCGGCACTTTGTCTACATTAATAACTGACTATATAGTTATGAATATCTACCTCTGGTTACTATAAATGAAAAGGCAGCATGCCAAACAAGAGAGAAAACAAAACGAATTTCTTCTAACAAATCCGCCCTCTAGGTTTCACAGCCCCTCTACCACGTCTAAAACATCCTCTTCCTGCCGCCATGACGCTCCAACTAATCAAACACTCAGCCGGCCAACTCCCGGCGACCGTTCCCTAGCTCCGATGGATCACAACTAACATTCCCGGGCGGACACCCGGACTTACTCTGCCGAGCGGCGGAGGGATACATCGGGATCCAACTTGCCTCAAAAGCTGGTTAATTGACGTTTACTAAGGAAGCAAACTATAACATTACTGATAAATTTACAAAGCATTTTATCCCATCATACCAACTAAATATTCCTTAAATTTATTAATTAGGGATGTGCAGCGTCATCAATCTGCCGCGCATCACCTCCTTTTCGGAGTTTTGTGCCCGACACTACTACCAACATCGATCGATAAAAGCCCGGCAGAGCTCATCGCATTCCAACACGTCTCTGTACGTGCCTCCAAGTGAGTGAACTCTGACCTGCCTGCCAGATAAATCCATCCAAGCACAGGCTAGCTCAGAGCTTACTTGAAATTTAAAAAGCCAGTACTTCTCTGTACGTGCTTCCAAGCAAGAGAACTATGACCAGCCTGCCAAATACATCCCATTCCAGGAGAAGCAAGCTAAGAGGCTACTTGAAATTTTAAAAAACTAAACAAGGCAAAATATAAGAAAAGTTTACTTAGAAAGTTGCTTGAAAATAAATTAGCTTTAAAATGAGTCCTAACACGATATAAATCCAAAACAATTGACATGTAAAATTTAATACTTTTTCTTGCTTTAACAGTTAAATTTTAAATTTTGAATAAACTTTGAATGTTAATTTCTCTACTAGCATCCCCAATTAATATGTTGGATCCCGCTGTATACATCCTTATACCTGGTTACGTTGGACTACCTAACTTGTTATAAACAGAAGAAAAAAAATATTAATTATGACAAAAAAAAAAATAAATTTGAAATTACTGTATGATAAAGAGGCCAAGTACGTGCTACGTCCCAGTGCACGTTACAAGTCAGAGATCAAGCTTGAGTCTCCCAAATAGAAGTTCAACATGTTACCGTTGCATCTCTTTGTTCTGTATTTCACAATTTAATTTTTTGCAAACATTTTTAATTATACTATAATGTATACTTCTGTATGCTTTTGTTATAAATACTGCCACCTTCAATGCTAAAGTAAACTGTAATAAAGTTTACCTCTGCATGTTACAGACATAACACAGTTATGTTTAAATGCAGTGATAGTAAGTGATCAGATCACTAGCTTCCAACAAAGGCAATCCATACTTAGTCCCGGGCAGGGTCAGTTTGGATTTTCCCATGTAGGAATTGTGCCAGAGGATGTCATTGGTCACTTGTTTTTTTAGGGATCTCCCATTCCATCTACTCTTGCAGTCCAGTGCTACTCCATAAACATAATTCACCCCACATCAGTTGTCAAAATCATAGTTGTTATGAGCCATCCAAATCACTCTCCGCATTTAATTGTAATGGGCTTTTACTTGTAAACGTTTTTGTGAGATACTGGCACAATCAACTACTAACTTGTACACATAAGTTAACATAACATATTTTAACTTTACAGTTATGATGCTTGCAATTAGAAAACTCAAATGCACTGGACTTCCTTAATACTCTTCCATCCTGCGAACAATTGTTTAAAAACAATCATAACAACACAAACACTTAACTACTTACTGGCACGACAGATCCAGCATTAAACTTTTTCAATGTATAGTAGGCCTACATGAGAAACTTTTCCCTGACCACTCACAAAATTCCCTGACAATTCCCTCTTTTCCCTGACCACTTTCAAATTCCCTGACATTTCTCTGTTTTCCAAGTCACTGGCCATCCTGTATTTACAAGGAAAAGGAATGTGTGCCATGTTTTTGACCAGAATAGAAGTATCTGCTGACTATTCAAGACTGTACAGTTCAATATAGCTTACCTAGAAACCACCACTTCACAATTAAAAAATAACCAAATTTTACAGCTTGCAGACATTTCATTGTTAGAGAAGGTGATTTACCACGGAAATGTTGACTGACTGCTAGGCTTCAATGTGATGTATTTATTCACACATTTTTCTTTCGTTACTGGTGGGGCCCTATTTGACTGGGCCAACACTAATTCTGAACATTTGTGATTTGTTTGTAAACAGTGAGATGTTTGCCACATAACCACTGTCCAACCATACAAGGTGCACAGCTTTATACTGGTTTGGAGAATAAGCTACAGAAAACATTTTTGTTATTTTTCACAATATATATGATCCATTATATGACATGGCTTGCACCCTAGAGCAGCTCTTGCTTCAGCAGGTACGGAGATTGTCACAGTATCATAATAGTTCCCTATAGTATACAATCAGAGCTATAAATAGTAATTAAAGTTATTCCAATCTCTCATAAGTTAGAGAAAGCATAAAAGACAACGTATCTGTTCTAACATATTCAGCAACCCTACTTTTTTGTCGCAAACATACACGTACTCATTAGGCCATTTTTGTCATCTGGTATGGTGAATACAAGCCAGGGACTACCATCCAAAATAACTGTCACAAATAAGTGCAGAAATTTCAGGCAAAAAACAAGCTTAATGAGGAGGTTACACTTTTGTTAGGAAGCCTTTACATTCTGTCTTAGAAGTCATTAGAGACGATGACACAACTTGTCACAATTACAGAACATTGGACAAGAATCAGCCTTGGCTTTTCTGAAGAAGTCATGCTGGCAATTGCACAGAGCGATTTTCCGAAACCATGGGAGAAGGATAGCCGAAGCCGGCAATCAAACCGGTACTGCTACTCTCCACACACGGACATGTTAAAGCAATTTGAATAACCATACTGAAATACTACTTTGTATGGGCATAACTAGGATATTAGCACATGGGCAACAAATGGGGCACAACATTTTAAAACAAACCACAATGTTCTCTCTCTACCTGAAATTCAAAATTAGGATATTTTTTTAAAAATAGCAAGACTTTATATGAGCAATCTACATTATAAGATAAACATTTCCAGGATGGATACAGTACCTTGTAAAATTTCAGTTTCTTTCAAATGTAAATTCTGTTACTAAATCTTAACACAAAGATGGATAAAAATAGATGAAATTTAGTTTATGACTACAATCAACAAAAAAAATTCACACAAATATAGACATTACACTTCCATTTTGGTGTTTTACTATGTGGTAAAACTGGGCAAGCCAATCTTATGACCACTAACTTTGCAGGCATGTTACACTGATTGCCACTAATGAAGTGTCAAACTTTATCAACATTATCATAAATTGCTAGCTCCTCTTTGTTTTTAGAAAGCTACAATTATTTATTTATTTATTTATTTTACAGGACCTACTTACCTAGTATTACACAGTTTTGTCACAAAAAAAAAAAAAAAAACACTAGTGAAATACAAAGCTAAAACACGCTAACACAATAATTATTTTACCTTGGTACGGAAAAACAAAATCAAATTCTTTGACCAGCCTGCTCCATAACGTGCACAAGTCAAGAAAGTTTGAGCGGTTCTTATTTATGACCTGCAGTTGTGAGATGGATGATTCAATGACAGCCAAGTCAGATGACAAACCAAATCCTGGAAACATCATTCAGGGAACATTAATGGACAGAGCTATAAATCCCACTCTAAAAAGTTAAAAACAACTTTAATAAAAATAATTTTTGGTGGGTTCAAAATTGAACCTGCAGTAGTAACATTTTGAAATTCTATACGCTGTTCGTAGTAAAGTGAACACTTTAGAAGATACCCTTCTCTGACAAATATCAGAAACTGTATTTTATTGTGGCCCTAGATGTTCACTTCTGAGTACAGTACAAGCCATACACTTAGATCAATTCTTAGGGAGCTGTATTTATATTAAAAAGAGGCATAAAACTACCAACCTGGGTAAAAGAAACACAACTAAACAAGGGCTTCAAAAGTGCTTTCTTTATAAAAGTAATCTATTTACATAAAGCTGCCCATAAAATGCCAATGTATAAATAGTATTTAAGAACGTATTTTATTATTTTATATGAACAGTAACTAATACAGTAATACAATGGTAGTAATTAACACAGACAGAAATGCCCAAGTACATGCTTATAAAATTGTACTTTTCGTAAAGTACATTTGCATAAACGTAAGGATGGACACCATATTCCCCATACTTATGACGTATCGCTGGCTGGGAAGCTTGCTGCCAGAGGAAGCTGTCATAGCTAGTGAATCATCATTTCAATATGACAAAAATGTGCTGCCAGTCTGAGGTTTATGAATATTTAGCTAAAAGTACAATAAATTCTGTAAGTACTTGTGAATTTCCATCTGGATGTAATTATAATCCCTGTAGCAACCTAGTGACAAATTTGCCACCTTTCTCCTAGTATCAGCAGTCAATAATTTCAAATTTGAAGACTTCTCCCACCCCCCTCAATAAAAAAACTACAGTAGATACCCGATTTTACGAGAGTCCATAATTCTTGAAAATACTGTCGTAAAATCAAGGATCTCGTAAAATCGGGGTTTTCGTTTTAGCAAGACCCCGATTTAACGTAACCCTCAATTTTACAGCAGTACTGTCAAGAACATGCACTGTATTAATATCTGACACCGTAAATCGAGGTTAAGATATAAATAGTTAAAACTGCAATTTCGTAAATTCGCTACTTCGTAAAATCCGGTACTCGTAAAATCGGGGTTCTACTGTAGTTTGATGCAGACTGTATATTATCTTTACAGCACGATACCAACAATAAGCCAAAAACTACCATACAAAGTCGTGATAAGATAGGGATAGAAAAAAAAAATGACAACCTGCACAAGAAATTAAGTGCTGTACAAGATAAATTTGAGGCTCGGTTTCAGTCGCTGTATTGATTTTATAATTTTTTGCTTTTTCGGAGTTCTAAGAAGAAAAATATTAAATATACTATTATACCTTAAATTCTATTTTCGCTACAGTACAAACCTTACGATTCAGCTGTTAACTTATAATTACGCCGCCATCTGTGTCACAAAATTTTTTATGTTCATAATTTGCCCAACAAATTACAACATAACTACACTAGACCCCCGATTTTACGAACCCTGGATTTAACGAAGGTAGCGATTCTACGAATACAATCTCAGGAACCCTCAAAAAATAACAAAATTATATGACAAAAAAAATTGTAAGGAATTACATTGACAATGAATAAAACATACTGTATCTAATTCATGGCATTAAAATATGAATTGTAGAGTTGCAGTTATTACTTGGTAAGTCACAATATTAAAAATAAAACAAAAATAGCGAAAATCCGTTAAAAAATGCGGCAGTGACAGTTTGAAAACCGCGCGGCGCCGGCGCCACTTGTGCCAAGCCGGCCGGCCTGTCTTCAACTACGACGTATTAGGATCTATATTGAGGTCGTACTATAGACACAAAGTTCCAGCGCATGCGCATATTGCTCATTTAACTATAGTACAGCCTCCTTCTAGGCTGTTTCACGACGTCTTAATCTCTCTCGTCTCGCGTCGAATGAGTTTACTTTTTTACACGAACCCTATAAATAATAGCGTGATATTTTTCTTTATTGCGTTAACACCATACGTACTTAAAACAATTAACTTGGTGCATAATTTGCTTAACATTGCGTTACTGCATGTCGTAAAACGTGCGTTTCACAAGTGAGCACGATAATAGCGCTACCTAATTTCCAAGTGTAGAAACATTTGTCTCCGGGTATGTCGAACTTGGAAAATAAATAGACGTTCGTGTATTACGTAATCC
Source organism: Medauroidea extradentata (assembly GCA_003012365.1). Lineage (NCBI taxonomy): Eukaryota > Metazoa > Arthropoda > Insecta > Phasmatodea > Phasmatidae > Medauroidea > Medauroidea extradentata. The sequence continues at coordinate 35,477 of PNEQ01001276.1, forward strand.
CGGAACTCCTGATTTATTTTTACCGCATATACTGACTATGAAAGTGATTATTTTCAATCACATATACATGTAATTCTCGACGATTTTAGGTAAGAACGTCACAAAATGGCGTTTTTGGAACGTCGGTATATGCTACGGTGCCGCTATCTATCTGCCATCTTGTGAACGTTCGTACAGTTACGCTATCTGTCCGCTCTGCACGCTACTAGTATCTACGTTCTCGTACAATTCAACAACGTCAAGGGAATGTTTTTACGTTAAGTTATATAAACCTGCGCAATGAATAAATACATCCGCTTATTCCTTCTTTCTTTGGTGAATAATTTGCAAGGGCATTTTAATAGTAAGGAATGCCTACTTTTTTTTCCAGTAAACGCTATGCAAATCGGGCTATTCGCTCGTGAGAAGGCACTCGACAGCTCGGTTTTCTTTTTTTTAGGACAAAGATCGATCGTATCTATTGTTTAGCGGTGTTCTTTTGACCGCAAGACATCTGCCTATTGATATAAATTTATATTTCAACTATCACTTGCGTTATTTTTCCGTTAAACGCTACGGGAGTCGGGCTATTCGCTCGAGAGAAGACCCTCAGAATCTCGATTTTCTCATTTTTTGGGGACAAGGGTCGGTCATATCTACCGCTAAACAGTGTGACGTCTGGCTACTGATATCAATTTATGTTTACATTATTACGTTAATTAATTTCCCGCAAAACGCTACGGAAGTCGGGGCCTAGAGACACTTTGCAGAAAAAATGCAATTTTAAAATTTTCTGTTATGTCCGGGGGGGGGGGGGGGGCAAAATAAGCCGCTATCGATTTTACGAAGGTAGCGATTTTACGAATGCGATGATAGGAACCATGAGTATTCGTAAAATCGGGGGTCTAGTGTATACATTACTAGCTCTATTGCCATGCTTATATTGTAGCTAAAGGATAAATAGAATTTGCGGTATAGTCGTCAATTTAACATTTTTCTTCTCAAAATTCCAAAAAAGCTAAAGATAATTAATTCAATACGGCGACTGAAACTGAGCCTTAAGTATAGGCAGGTTATTACAGACAGTAAAGAATGACTGTTCATGAGCTGTGACAACAATCTTCAAGTACAATCCTGACTACAAATTTGAATACACCTCAGGGTTGTGTTAGAGACTTTCTACTTAGCATCACCACTCACCTAGTTTCATGACGGTGCTGCTGCCCCAGAAGACATTACTGAACGTCTCCCACAAGTGGTGAGACACCTGACCCAGGACGGTCATATCCAAGATGTAGACCTTGTTCTTCAGTGCAACTTGCATTAGAGCCAAGTCTGACACCTTCATGCCAAGGCTCGGTTTCCACTCACAGTCCATGCCGACCACTGACTCATTCTGACAACACATGACAAGAAGTATCATATATTGTACAATGTGTTAACCAATACTACTATCATTTCAATCTACAGTGACTTTCGTATTTAACATCCAAGAGTTCATGAAAAATGAGCTCACAACCTTTCTGCTGCAATACACAAAAGAAATTATTTTTACTGCAATGCACCACAATAAATTTACATCATAGTACTAAGCAGAACATTATATTTTCCCGTGCATGTTTTGTTTGGTATATGCTCAAATTTTTTGAACACACTTAGGTTCCTGTATATTTTTCTTAACCTACACTTAATTTCCAATTAGCATTACAAACATTTACCCAACCTCAACCACAAATTTGTAATTTACGTTATTCACAATGACAGAACAATAAACTTACAAATTGAAGAACTATTTCGGACATACGCCATTGCATAAAATGGTGTCTCACAGAAAACCAGAGAACAACACAAACAGACAAGTAAACAAACAATAGGGCTTTGTTTGCAACTTGCAAACATAGGTAAACATATGCAATTCCATAAAGAATTCAGTCAGCGAGTTACAAGTGTACCGGGAGTCGGCGACTCCGGTTCACCACACATGAAGATCTGTTGGTTATACAATATCTTGGACTGGCAGTGAGGTTGCTATGGAAGAAGTTGGTGCGTGTGCCCTGTGCGACTAGTGGTTTGAATTCCCCGCCCGGACTTCGGTCGTGCTCGGCCGCCGTCGGATGCACTCGTGTTCGCTCTCCCCTCCTTCCCCCACTTCTCCCTCCCGTGCCTAGCTCAGACGCTCAAGCCTGCGAGACCAGTAGTCTTCTCCTGGGCCCAATCGTGGGCGGTTGTGTTTAGCTTGCGACCGTGGTGTCACACCTGAGCCGTGTCATCGGTAAGTTCTTCTTTCGTTTAATTGAGTTTGGTGTTTATGTTTTCCGCGTATTTTCAGTTAGGTTTGGTTTTGTGATTGTTTTCGTTAATGACACGTCGAGGGTATGCTGTCGCGGCCGCGAGCCCAGTACGACTTGGGATTGGTCCCTGCCTTAATTTTTGACGGAATAAAGTGGCGCGCGTGTGTCGGCCACAGCAGTATTGTATTTTTCATCCTAATCTTGTATCGTAAATCTGTGTAAATCTCTCAGTGGAGAAAATAGCCTGTGTACAATATATCATGGTTTGTATGATATTGTGCGTTATATAAAATTGTTTTGGCAAGTTCAGTCTTACATCATTGGTAGCTTTGATAACCCTGTGTCAATGTCATGCCTTAAATGTGTGTTCTAATGGGAAGGGTGCTGGTGAGTGGCACTGGGCCTTGGTTGATGCTTAGCAACGCCAAGATTAGCAGCCTGTTATTACTGTGTGTGCTAGACGCGGGCTTAATTGCTGCACAACTCGGCTATGCTATTGTGAAAATTGTTAGGTGCCATCACCATGTAGAGGTTCGCCCCGATGAAGGAGTGGTGATGGTACACAACAAAATAAATGAACACAAACGAGCACCCAGGCGCCAGAAAACCAAACAAGGAAAAAAAACTCATATTATTCCACAAAAGGTGCAGGCAACAGGGGATGGCTCAATCCTACTGGCCGGGACACAAGAAGGAGTACAGAGTATAATACTGTATAAACCCCTTGTTTCCAGTGGTTGTGTATGTGCCTGAAGACAGGGACAGATTGTGGTCTTTGAAACGTGGCAATTTGTTTTGTTGCAAGAAGACCATTGTGTTCATTTGTGTTTTCATTGTTTTACTGTACCCTGTTATTGTGTTATGTATTAGTATTCATTCGCTTTCCTCACGGAGTCTGTGATTCTGCCAAGTTGTCTACATCCAGCTTTTTTGTTGTTTGTTCTGTTTTAGTCTGTTTGGGGTTGTAATTATTTTTCGTCTGTCGCTTTGAACTTACTGATGAAATTCCATTTGCGGAATAATCTGAGTTACTAATTTATTTCCTTGGTTTGTTTTCTGGTGCCTGGGTACTCATTTGCGTTCATTTATTTTCTTGTAACTCACTGACCTACAATTTCCCTGTGGAATTGTAAATGTTTAAGGTACCTATGTTTGCAATTTGCAAAGTCCTTTTGTTTGTTTACTTCTCTGTCGGTTTGTGTGCATTCTCTGGTTTTCTGTGACACACCATTTGCTGCAATGGCGTATGTCCAAAATAGCTTTTCAGTTTGTAACTTGCCCCATTGCAAGACTTGTTCAAAAATAACAATAAATTTACAATGATTACACTCCAACATAATTTACTTTCCTTCTTACAACAGTTTACACGAACTGTAAGCCAAAATGAATTACACAATACTTTGCATTTTTTTCTTTCCTTCTTATTAATGAAACTTACAACAATATAAATAGTCCTTTAGTGTAGGCTTCCCACCAAAAAACTGCATCACAGCCTTGTAAATGTTCGTGTAACATCTCAACAGAACCCAAGTATTATGAGCAAAACAGAGTGACTTGGCAGGACGCATGGGAGTTTGGGCAATTCTCTGTACTGCCGTACTATTATGTATGCATGGCAAGAGGCTAGTAGAGGATGTGGACATGACAAGTCGCAGAAAAGTCACGTTGGAGGAAGGAGAGCTTATATGCAGTTATTTACGTCAGCAGGCATGAGTAGCAGTGGCTCACCAGCGGCAATTTCTTAGCAAGCTGACCAGGGGGCGTGGTCAGCCTCAAAGTTTGACAATTGGAAGGAGGTCTACCAGCCAACCTGCCATTCCACCCATGTTACTCTCTCTTTCTCTACTATGACTATCCCACAATATGGGCTAAACATTCGCCAGAGATTGTCTTGAGCACTTGTACAACTGTTGCAGCATTACCAGTCTCGGGCAACTCCTCACACAACCCATTATGGAGGTCTAACAATCTCTGTCAGTGGGAGTTGGTCAAGGAACTAAGTAGGGTACAACAAACTAAATTCAGTTTCATTTCTTTACCACATACAACTGGCATCCAAAGTTTTAAAGATACTATTAATTTGATTTGTGACAAGACTGTATTCACAAACAAAATACATTGGTAGATACACACAAAAATAGGACGACACACAATTGTAGAAGCGCGTATTGTGACGTTTCGCTGCTTAGAGCAGCTTCCTCGGGCGAAGAGACATGGATGACTGCGATGTGGCTGCCGTGCACCTAGCGGCCATTGGTTGAACTTATATGAGGCGGGAGATTTGAAAGCGTCAAGTAGAAGAGGATGTGTAGGGGTTATGAGGAGATACAAGTGCAATGGTTGTGGGAAGCTGACTGACTGAAGATGTTATCTTATATTGAGACCTAGTGGTTGCCTGGATTTGGTGATGTACTGATAAACTAGTTCCCATCGTCTGAGTTCAGAGCTATTGCTTGTAGGTGGCAGGACCCTCACCACTGTAGTGCTGTAGCAAGAGTCAAAGTCCTTGTTATGGTGGGCTGCATGGGCAGCAACTGGTTTATCCTGTGGGTTGGTGTCTTTACCTGCTATGGCTTGTCTGGTGTCTGCTTTGTGGCCATTCATTCTCTGTCTCAAGAGTGTTGGTGGTGAGGCCAATATATTCAGCATCATGGTCTGAACACCGTAGCTGGTAGATCAAGTTCTTGTAGCTCAGTTGTAACTGCCTTGGATGGGCTAAATGTGATAGGTTTGTCTGCTTTTGAATGACATAGAGGGCTGGTGGATGGCACATGTGCCACGTGAGCTATTGCAGGGATGAGAACCTTTGACATTGGTAGTAGTGTTGGTAGCTGTTGAAGGTGGAAGTTTGGGACGTACTAGTTTGTTGCGGAGGTTGGGTGGTCATCTGAAAACCAACCTGGGTGGTTTGGAAAGAAGGTTTTGGGTTTGTGGTGAGGAGTACAAGATTTTGTAGCCTGAGTTGAGAACAGATCAGAGTTTGCCTAGGCCTTCATGATATGGTACCACCAGGGGGATTTCTCTATTTTTAGCTTTGGTAGTGTTGCTGGTGTTGGAGGTGGCTCGTTGGATTAATTTTTAGACCAGGGGTTCAGGGTAGCCTCTGTCTGTGAAAGCTTTAGCTATTTGTTGGCACTGTTTGTTGAGGTCACTGCGAGTTGAACATATGTTATTGGCTCTGGTGGCAAGGCTGTAGGGTAGAAACTTTTTGGCATGGCATGGGTGACAGCTGTTGAAATGAAAGTATTGAAGGTTATTTGTTGGTTTTGTGTGTACTGAGGTGTGGTTGATGGCACTACACAATGGCACAAAGATTACTTTAAATTGTACAAACACAAAGTTTCCAAGCGCAAAAATTTTACAAGTGATGGTGTTTATAATATGCAGTGACTGCTGTGCCAATTTAATGTGTGCTAGTGTTACATGAGAATCGAAACAGATGCGTAGTAAACATGGCATCCATTGTTGTCTTTATTTACTTACATTTGTGTACTGTTTTACCTATAATTATTATTGTGTTAAATTAGTGTTACAGTGTTTTATTATTTCACAATTTGTATTATTTACTGTTTGAATTGTAAAATGGCCTTCCGACAAATGTTTTTACATCACCATCACTCATAAACAAATAGCCTATATTGCCTACGTATTTTTTTACAATTTAAAGTAAATATATTTTGTGATGTTTTACATGTTTTAGGCCCTAACTGACAATAAGTACTGAGTTTACTGTATTAACTATAGTCTAAGATGCCATCGAGTCTAAGATGCACTCCAGCCTTTCTTTTCAAAACAAGTCTGACCTTGTCGTCATGTGAACTGGCGCTTGTCGCCCCACCAGTCCAAATCAAAGCTACAGACATGCATGTTGTTTATAGAAGCGGCAGCTGCTGTACCGCCTCCCACCACCATAAATGTACGATAGTCACATGCAGCTGGCATCCTGTCTCACCGCCGCAGCTGAGACACATGTTTATCTTCCCCCCTCCCCCCTTCGACGTCACAGCCACCTTCATTACCATGTATAGCAGAAGATCTGGAAGGGAAAGGGGAGATAGAGAGTGCTCTTTTTTTCCCCATAAAAAGGACAAGCACCTTCTTTCATTTCATAAAAGCAGCAAAAATTAAAACACTTCTGCACATATTTATTATATATATAAAAAAAAGGATAAGCACGTCTCTCACTTCATAAAAGAAGCAAAAATTAAAACAACTCAGTGTTATCTCGAAACACGTCACACACTGAGTTACAATTTGCCGCTTAAACATTTTTTCTACTAGTGCTCTCCATATAGATTTGTACTGCCAAGCACAATAAATTGCTAGTGAATGCCCTTGGGTACACAAGGTACACAAACTTCTGCAATTAAACAGCAACAAAGCCAGCGAAGAACAATGGCGACCAAAAAGAATACCGATAACTCGACCACTGTGGAGATTTAGTGTTATCACCCTTGTCTACGCCACACATCTTTCCTCTACCATTGCTTTGTATTCAGACAGTAACTCTTGACCTTGAAAACTTCCGCTGTGTTATCAAACACTCGGCACGTGGCTGTGCGCTTCGCTGCAGTGTCAAAACGACCTAATACTCAAACACAACTCATTTTCGTTACCGTTCATGACGTGAACTGAGACGGGGATTTTGTTCACACTTATTTCTAGATTAATGATGCGATACTCCACTTTGTAAGTACATGCTAGCAAATCACGGAACAAATGGTTTTTTATTAAATTTTTTTGCCTACATCTCTTAAAATGCTGGCGAATTTAAGACACCATCGATTAAGACACCATCGATTCTAAGACGCAGCCCACTTTTAGGTCTCGAAAAGCCTCAAGAAATGTGCATCTTAGAAGTGAGTAAATACAGTACTTGTAAAATTACCATTATTGCATTTCAAACAAAACACTTTTATTTAAGGGGAATGTATGCTGCCTAGGTACGTACATAGAGTAACGTTGGGGATTTATGATGAGACTATTTAGTGGTAATATTGGTTGAAACAAGAAAATTACATAATTTTTGGCGCCATTGTCAACTCTCGTCTTAATGAGGTTCCATTGTACTGCTTTAAGTCTTTCAATACAATGGTGGATTCTATTTTGGTTAATTTTCAATATATTTTTTGCTAAAATTGTTTACAAAATGTATTTAACAAGATAATATATTCACTGTTAAAGCTTGGCGTGTGAGAAGGATATATATACCAAGCTAAATTTACACTTTCCAAGAAAATTTGTTGTATTTTAGTGCAAGACCGACCTATAAAGACAACCATTAAGTAATTGGCTCCATAATTGATTGCAACCAATGATATAACAGACTGTTTCTGATTGGCAGAATACATTTTGAATTTAATGTTTCTTTCACTTAGCAACAAAATTATTACTTGATATAAACCCATACAATATTTATGAAAACTAAACTAAAGTTAGCTTCACTCGTTAGCAAGACGTGGACAGAGACAGGCGTTTTTCAAGTTGTCTCAAAGTTGTGATAATTTATTATGAAGGCCTCGGAGTTATGGAGATTCATTGACAAGATGGGGGCAAGATGGGGGCAGAAGCGGACGTGCGGTGTGCAAGAAAAGGTGTTGTGAGGTGGTGGGAGTGCAAAATTTTGTACTACAGTAGTAACAGGTCCTATTTTTTTTTGTTACAAAACTGTCCACAAAATTATCTGTGATCGCCGGTCATCAATTTGAACGTGTTAAAAAACTTTTGTGGTTCGCTCGAAGGGTGCCCCAGGCAGTCAATTTCAGAGATGATGTAATAAGTCTGGAATGTTGCAACTTCATATAATTAACCCCAACATTTCCTAGAGTTTCGCTGTCTTTCATTCCTCGCTACATTGTTGGAACCCACGCCGTTTGTTTAACTGCTGAGATGCTGAGGTAGTTGTGGACATGTGGCTGTAAGGCTGGACGCGCCACGCCTCTCTAGAAAAATAACAAGTCTCTCATGCTCTCTTTCTAAAAAAATCTTCTAGAGGAATGCATTGCTCCTACTAAGCAATCTAACCCGCCACAACAAACCTCTAGCGCCTTGGGGGCTGTGTCAATTTCACACCAACCAACAGTGCTGCGCTGAGTATACAGTCTGGTTTACAGCTCATCAGTGTGCAATTCCATCAGACATGACAGATGACAGCAAACATGAAAAATGGTGAAACTGTATTAATTGTGCTTGTCACATCCTGGGAGGTTGCACACCCCATCTGAGGCAGAAATAACCATACTGACAGAGGGGAGACGGCATTCACATTCCTGTTCTGAAAGTACCTGTACTCCTGTATTGGCACAGTTTCATGAAAAGTTTGTTGCTAATACGTCTGTAACCATACAAAAAGTAACTTACATCACAAGATGCAGGACACAGAACACATCACCCCACAGATAGAGCCTAGCATGACCCCTGAAGTATAATAACGAGATCTGGAACACCTCATCCAATCACACAGGGATATAGAAGGAAAGTATTTCATCTTCAGATCTAAGAAGTCAGTCCAGAACCCAGTAAACACCTTCATTATGAACCAGAGAAGAGTGTTTCTTTTAGCTAAAAGGTGTTGCTGAGGAACACATAGCACATCATGTACTCAAAGGGCAAAACTAAGGGACTCACAAAATGTTAGGTGGGGCATAAAATCAAGGATCAAGGGCTAGCATCTAACCTGCAGTGGAACCACAAAACCTCACACATCTTTCTCAATGCTCATCCATCAAACATTGAAGTAAAGTGTAGGTGGTGCAATCCAATGGTAGAGATTGAACCCTAACTTGGCCACAATTTCTTAACTATTGTTACCTAGACTTCAACTCAACGCAGTGAAGAAAGAAAAGGAATGCACAGACCGTGGCCCAAGTACGCAAAAATTTATATAATATACAGTAACATGTTAAAAAGCAAGGGACTGCTTTTCACAAATAAAATTACTACTTTAATAAACCTTAAGACTATCCCCAGTGTGTGAACTATGATGCTGTGAAACTGTTGCTGCTTTCAGTTAATGGCTCAATGCACTATTGCAGAAGGGAATATATTTTTACAAATACAGGCTAACCTTTTTAATAAGACGTCTAAAACTCTTCTCCAATTGTTGGCAAAAATTTAGTTCACATCAAAATATATGCTGAAGCTGATATGGGCAGTTAAATCTATTTAAGACAAGTACTAAACAGCTCAATCAAAAGCTAGTACTTTTGTAGCACAAGAATTTGTTAGGATTTTATTTCAGTAAACAAATTAAATACTGATGTGAGTGAGAGAGAGATTTTGGTAAGTGCTTAACATTGAGGTCTTCAGCATTGGTGAGGGGCGACGTTAGGCAAGTATGGAGCAGCGCTGAAATGAAGAGGTGGGGAAAACGGGATATCCCCAAGAAAACCAGCCAACCAACAGTATCGTCCAACAAGATTACCACATGCAAAAATCCGGGGACTGACCCCGCCAGGAATCGAACCAGCATCACCTTGATGGGAGGTGAAGTGTCTGACCATTCAGCCACCATGGCCCTTCAATACCAATGTGTTGGTTTCAATGTTATAAGTTCTTGAAACAGTATTTCAAAAGCAATGTACGCAGAAAATCAACTAGGCTTATGTGAAATACAAGCAAACTGGTGAACATACTCATGTGTGAAACAAACCCCAACAGTATCGAGGAATTGCTGAAATCCTTGCCAGTTGTCAACCAGCACGATGCAATCACTGCTAAGGGGAAATGTGTGGTATTCCAGCTGCTGTGTTTCCAAGTCATCGTCCCAATTCTCTTCACCTGCTTCATCAGCAACTTCACTGCATCATAAATAAGCACAAATATGCAATATTATCTGAGGAAAATTACAGAAGTAAATACAAGCATGAACAAACTGAATACTGGAACTTAAAATGTATGAATAATCAAGGTGGCATAACTGTAGCACATTGGCCTTTCATTCAGAAGAATACAGTTTAATTTCCAGCTCTGGCTATCCAGATTTTGGTTTCCCAGGGTTGTTTCCCAAAATCACTCCTGCCAAATTTTGAGACAGTTCCTGTTGTGTCAAATTGTTTCACCGTTTCTTACGACCTTGCTGTCGACAAATGTAAAGCCAACTTACTTTAAATTAAAAAGTATTGATTGTCGTACGAAAAATTGTAACTAAAGTTTTACCACAGCTGTAAGATATGTCAAATGGTCAACCTCCTTCTGGCATGCAACTCAGCTTCTAACAGAAGATATAGGTTGAATTGTAGCAAAGCCAATGTGGGTGTGGTAAACATCTCACTCTCAGCAGCCCTGATATAAGCCAATTTGTAAGTGGGAAACAGTAATACTCCCCAAGGCCATAAATAATGTACCTCCCGCTACCACATATATGTACGTACTTACAGATTAAAGTGCTTGGCCTGAGTATATTCCGTCTGTACTTGTGGTTGAATTTTGTGAGCCATCAGGATCTGAAATGTGAAACTAGGTATCCTGGAAAACATCCTGGGAGCTAAAACATACCATTCTTAATTTGAGACATCTTCTGATACTACTTTGTAAGAACCACTCCCCTCTGACTATCATGTGACATCACAGTGTGGTATGCTCCTCCAATGTCTACTGCTGGTCTATCAGAAACATACAGATTGTCCATAGAAAACAACGTAGTTCTATATGGCTTCTGTGAGCTCAGAAGGCCCCATTCTCTCCTAGTTTTGTATCCATGTTAAAGTTTAAGGTCGTCTAGCATCCAGAAATAGCACTTGGCAAAATCTTCCATCCTACTACAACTTTATGTATACAGTTAAGTACTGATTATCTGTGTGAATCACAGGGACGAACCGAAAGGATAGTAATAAATTACAGGTAGCCCACATGTTCAGTGGGCAGCCATCATTATACATATTATAAAACTCTAGTCAAACTGTCCGTCTTTGATGATTAGTAGTGCCACTGCAGCATTCTTGTCCCCCAGCCAGCCATTAGTGTGACAATTAGGATGTTAATCTCCCGCCAAAGCTATCCACATTCATTTACAAGCAGGGTCAATTCAGAATTTTGCATGTGGATTAAGCTAGACAATGCCATTGGTCAGCAGGTTTTCTTGCAGATCTCCCATTCCTCCGATCCATTTTGGTGCAAAACCCATCGCTGCTAAATGCTGACCAAAGATATCGCTTCACTTCAGATTCTCCCCCCCACCACCCAAACAAACAGTCACTCACTCTACAGACTGCTGCTGTTCTGTGTTCTTCGCCCATAGTTCTACAGACTTCCTTGGGTACTCAGCCCAGAGGTTAATATGAACCTTAGAAGGAATATTTGAGGTTCGACTGATGATACTGTGGTGGTTCGCCGCTGTCTTCCCGCAGGATTGGGATAAGAGGACAACATAGCACCCAGTCCTGAACCTGGGGAGTTAACTGTAAATTTTTCTCCCCAATTAGGAATCTAACCCGAAATTCTTGGTCCGCCAGTCAGATAACGAACACAAAATAGCACGCAGAATAACTGACACAATTCTTGAAGAAATTAAAATAATATTTTCACACATATTTTCACACATGCATTAATTTAATCACATATTATTAACTTGCTTAATAGCTATACTTGTTTTGCCACATGTTAATGAAAAACTAAAAACATGATGCAAAAATTATATCATAAAATGAATAATTTTTTAAAAATGCAGTAATACTTTTCGAAAGAAATACAAGGCAGAGTTAATACTGTAGTGTATAACTAGTTTACCACCACAGTAAGCAGCAGTGATGCCAATCAGCAAATGCTACTTTATTTAATACACATGAAAACCTACATAAAATCAAAAATTTTCATGTAAACATCAACTAAATGTTTGCAAGCTGGAATGCATAAAGCAGGCTATACTCTTTCTTCAATCATTATAATGTACTATAAATTTTACATACATCTAAACAGCTTAGAGGTCAAAGTCTTGCTGATAGCAAACTGTGACTACTGTACATCCTTTCTCAGTCAATCAATGTCTATTTCTTAATATTTCATCTGCTACTAAGTGCTGCAGTTATGTTAATAGAAACTGTGTATGGCTGCTCTGTAATTTAAAGTAGCGGTGTGCACAGTGATTTGCATCCGACCTGCCTGACCAGTATGAGTTGCTGTCTCAGCAGGTGCATCATGTATATCCATTGCTGCCAAACAATGCCCTTCCCTTTCCACACCCTCTCCACAACACTTCTCCTTGTGCAAAAAAAAATTTTAGATGCATTAATTCTCCTTCCTCTTTCTTCTTTTGTCTCCATAACTTGTTAATCTATGCACTTCACCAACCCCCCTCCCCTTGATTGAAAAGTGCAGTTCCTACTTTTTTTTCGTCACTAACTGTGGTTTCAGCCACATCATAGTAATTGAGATTTATGTTATGTTACTTCCTCCTTTCAGTAAATTTATTACTATAAACACTACACACTATGTTTCACAGACATTACCTGGCTAAAAATGAGCAAAACAATTTACCAATTAAAATGATCTTGGCTGTGTCACAGAGCTGAGACATGGAAAAAGCAACCGGTGACTGCAGCACACTAGTATGTTAACGAACCGGGTAATGAAAGTGAGACGGCTAACAGCTATTACTCATGTAGGAGGCGTCAGCTTGCAGCTGAGTCCTGCTTCAATAAAGAGATGAAAGAAAAAAAATATTAATTCACCATAGTTATTGTTTAACTTTCTAGGTTTCACTATTTATTACCAACAATTGATTCCCTTTGAACACCATCAAAAAATGATTACAGTCAAATGTAATACAGTATTCTGTTCTAGAAATACACAGCCGTTAAGAAAGCTTGATATTTTTACCTGGCACCATTGTTGAGACATATTTTTAGACAATCAATACTGCAGCTACTCCAGCTAGGGTGTTTGAATGATGTCAACTGGTGAGATTTTGAGGAATAACCCAGCAATACTTGATTTGGCCTGCTAACCTCTGACAATGTAACACTTTGACCAGTCTACTTTCCATCCCACACAAGGAAGGTAAATGGATTATTGATGGTAGTAACAACTGGCCCAGCCAGACCATTGTAACAACAGTAGAGTCCCAAACTTAATTTAATTTCAATAAACCAATGACTGCTTCTTCAACTTCGTCATCTCCTATTTTTCTCATTGTCTAACATGCACTGACGAGGTCGACAGAAGGCTGCATACCTACAATGACTCCAGCAGGAAGCAGCACCCACAAGAACAGATTGTCCTCCTGCATTTTACTGCAAGTGTTGTGCTGAGGCTCAGGAAGAGCAATGCCTGCAAAAGAAGGTGACATTATCATCACCAAAACCCTTTTCGACCTGAACAAATCAATACTGAGGTCTCCTATCCAACATTCATGCCAACCTTTCCTGCACCTCTGATGCAGTCATCAGTCTATCTGCCATCTTTTCTGCGTACCACAGATACGGAAACTTCACCTCCCTATTCCTAGACTTTAAGGGCGCAGCTACCACAATTTTCATCACCATTTTTTTACTTTTTATTTGTACCAGATATTTTTTTTCTTATTTTAGACACAAAATGTGACTAAATTTGGCTCTTACAAAATTTTTTTATCTCTCAGAGTTTTCGTGTAATGGCTTCTTAAAGTCATATTTTGCATGTTTCCGTTTTAAGGACTACACTAAAACCAACTGATATACCAAACTCAAAAAAATCACAGTGGATAAAGACATTGCACAATGTCATGCTCATAAAAATAAAGAACGAAAATTATTTGTATTAAAAATTGCTGAAACTAAAAATAAAAATTTTAAAAATTCAATATTTTTTTAAAATACAAATAATTTTTATTCTTTATTTTTATGAGCATGACATTGTAGTCTGCAATGTCTTTATTCACTGTGATTTTTTCTGAGTTTGGTTTATCAGTTGGTTTTAGTGTAGTCCTCAAAACGGAAATATGCAAAATATGACTTTAACAAGCCATTACGCGAAAAAAAGGAGGGATAAAAAAATTTTCATAAGCACCAAATTTAGTCACATTTTGTGATTAAAATAAGAAAAATATATCTGGTACAAATAAAAAATTAAAAAATGGTGATGAAAATCACGGTAGACTGTGCCCTTAATTACCCATTTTGACCTTATGCAAGACCAATCTGTGTATCTGTGTTGTCCTTACTCATGAACTTTGCACCGGTACGGAAACTTACCAAACCTACTCTGACCTGCCTACCCCCCCTCCTTTGCGGCAAATTGACATGGGAGGCCAACGTTACCACTCAACGCTCAGGATAGTAAGGTAATATTGTCACGAAGCTTTATTTTTTTAGTTTTAAATTTTTGTATTCATTTCCTTTTTTTGTTACGACCCGTGTGTTAACTTTAGCTTTTTTCTTAAGTAACTGGGACTTTGAGGACTGTTTGTAACTTGGCAGAGTGTAGTAGACAATCCGAGCATTTAAATTTGGATATGGTTCAGTGCCTAACAGTTTTTTTCGTTCCCGTCACGTTAGTTTCCAGTGAAGGTGGAGTAGCAAACATGTGATCGCCTCGTGGTAGATCACTAATAACAACAGCTGTAGAACTGCGCAGTCAGAAGCACGTGTTGCATGCTGCATGGTATTTTCCTCACTGGGTTAGTGCACATAGAAACGTTGGAAATCTGCTGCGTCCGTAGGGCACTGCTCGTTTAGCATAACGTAATCCAGCCAATGGCTTGATATAGTGTCCAGTAGTCTCTCCTTCACCCCTCCCCCCTTTTGCATCTCCTTCTCATCTTCTCCTTTCCCCCACTCTTGTTTGTCGAGTCACGTACACACGATTGCCAGACGTACCAACATCTATCTTCTTCTCTTCTCTCCTTGCATTTGTCCACTCCTCCGCCACACTTGTTATCTTTGCCTCTAGGAGTAGTTATCTTTGCCTCTAGGAGTATAGTTGGCACACCTGTGTGCGAAGTGTTGATACTACATCCCCGTTTAAGTTGGCAGCTTTGTTTAGTTAGTCTGTTGTTCCCTGCTAGAGTCCGTTGACCGTGTCTGACGGCGTGACATTCAGGAGAATGGTTGTCGCCCACGGATCAGTATTTTTGGAGCATAAGTGTTTATTTATGAAAGAGTTCCGACTTCAGCGGTGATGCCGAGCAGATCGTGAAGTGGCCGCAGGAGGACGGCTGTGCCCAGCTGCCAGAATATGACGCAACCACTTTAAGTATTTGTTTACCTTTACCTTAGTAGAGTAGTGTATAAGTAGCTTGTAGTGCATGGAGCAGGGCTCAGTTGGCTCAGTTTGCGGCAGTTATCCAAGTTAGCTCAGTCGGTTCAGATGGCCAAGTTGAGTTGTGGCGTCTTGTCCATCGGCTTTGTTTAGGTATGTAAATCTAGACGGGAGTAGTGGTAAAGCCATGTACTATTGTAAAAGTTAGCTTTTATCTTTTAAATTATGTAGGTTCTCCCTATGCGTTTTTCTGTTCTTCTCCTCTTCCCTCTGATTCCTTTAGAAGTCAAAATGGTCACTTGTTTATTTGATGTAACTTAACCCTTATGTTGGCTGACCACACTTTAACTAACCAGTTCTCTCTTACTTTTTATTCTATTATTGTTTTTGTAAATGTTTTTCATGACAGTAAGGGTTCCCTTGTAAATTTTAATTCTGTAAATGGAATCAGTTTTGACCTGTTTATTACATATCAGATAAAGAACAATTGTAACTTAATGTTAAATAAACCTCTGTGTTGTGTCTAGAACACATTATCTTTACTTTCTATTAACCCTTCTCTTTAACTTAACAAATTATTTTCTTCTAATAGGATCCTAGCATCATCCCCTTCCATCCCCCCCAGTATAACCCTCTCGCCCCTGTGTTTTGACAAATGTAGTGAGTTCTCAGTGTTTTATGTAGTTCATTCTTTTCTTGATTTGTTTGTTAGTGGTTAGTAGTAGTCTGTTTGGGTTATCCCACCTAGCCCAGACTATGCCCCCATGACAATGTAAGTCCACAGATCCAACTAGTAGTCATGTTCCAAGAAGCTTAACCTGAGATGCAAGTCTTAAAAACCAGAAACTATAAGTTGAGAATAAAGGTGCACGGGTACCTCTCACCAATCAACTTCAAAATAATGAAAAATAACTTTTACCTACAAAACAATCATTTTGCATGTTAGAACTCTTCAATGCAGATATAAATAGTATTGATTTTTGTATGGACAAGCGCTATGTTTTGCAGAAACGTTATTTAACATACATCCACCCCCTCCCACCCACAAATTTTGCATGTGCTACGTCCATGCCAGACAAATGCTGTCGCTGAAAAAAAACTGCCATTACTATCACTTTCAATCACTTTTGGGTCAGTAGGACCCTCTGATAGAAAATTTAAATAGCACTTTATCTAGAGACCATCAAATCTACCAAAACTTAAACCATCCCACATAATTAAATAAACTGTGTTAATGAATTTAATTTAATCACCATTGGTTATAACTAAATACTGAAGACAGTTGTATGTGCTACATAGTTTGATTTACTCTATACGTAAATGAATAGTGGAAGAGAGGAGAAGAAAAGAGTAACAGTATAATTCACTATAGTAAAAACTATTCAATTCTCAATCACATGTTAAAATGTAATGTATACAAGTACTTACAGAGTACCACAGAGCTTGACAGTTACATACATAAAGGGAAGAGACAGAACGCATGGGGGCACAATTCACCGAACGAGTCACGCCTCCGCGCATTTTGTGTTGTCTCTTTATGTATGTAACTAATAAGTTCCATGGTACTTTGTAAGTACTTGTGTATTTTAAATTTTAACATGTACTGTAATTCGTGGTTTAGCGGCCTTTGTTTTTCCTTATCAATCATTATTAATTCTTGAGACTGGGACATACGTAAATATACACATAACTGAAGGAAAAAATAAGTGGTTTAAATTTGAGGTATACATGAGTCTAGAGGGTGGACGAGATAGGCCATGTCTCTCGCCATCCTGATTTCCCAAAATAAGCCAATTCAACTAGCAATTTTTAAATACACTGCTTATTGTCCCAGTATTGCAGTTTCAAATAAGTGCAACCACTATTTGCAAAACAACAAACAAATTTGTAGACATCAAACCATATAATTAGAGTAGTTACATTATTTTGGATGCACCACCCTCCCCCACCCCCTTCCCTAATGAAAATCTCTAGGAACAAATATATTTACGGGAAGTATCTGACAAGTTCAAATAATTTTAATCACAAAAATACATACCTATACCTGAGTGCTACAAGAATCTATTAATTATTTTAATCTTTCTCATCAACCTCCTATCTCTTATCTTCCTTTTATTTATGTAAAGACTTCATGAAGAAACACAAAAAGTTGTGCATCACATATGCACACAAAAAAAGACAATACTATGAGGATATGGGAACCAAGGTAAAAAAAAAAAAAGAAGTGATCTCATGGATGTAATTTTACTTTGGAAAGTAAGGGAAAAAAAATTTTTCTGTGATCTTCAAACAAACACAAAAAAACTCCTGAACAAACCTTCTGTTGACGTTCTCTTCCCAAAGAGATGGGTTTTCGCTCAGAGCTATGGACAATGAGCCTGGCCAACTACACTCGGGAATCCTGAACTCATTCACCCAATGCAATGCTTCCTTGAAGTCTCCAAAACTACACACACGTTCCACCATATCCATCTGAAGATGACGATCTTCACCAACAGCATCAATAACCATTTCACGCCAGCTATCAAGATCTGGAAGTATAGGACAACAACTCTAACATTAGAAGTAAACAGCACATTTTAGTGGAACCAACTAGCTTCCTCTCAGGAAAAACTGTAAAACTCCAATTTTAAACACATTCACAAGGTGAATGAGTCACTACACAGGCCCAGTGGTTCGTGAATAGTGTGTGTTTACAATCCTCCTCCCAAATGGGCATTTTCTTACTTTCTGCTGGCAGGCACGACTTCATTTTATTTTGACGAGGATTTACAGGGTGCTGGGCTCGCATGCCTCTCCGCAAATTATGTGAAGATTAAACCAAGTGTATAATTTACAAGACTCTACAGATCGTTAGCTATGTTATAGTGCATAGTGACAGTGGCATTGTACCGACTGTATTGGTACACAACGTAGTTTGACAACTCCCGAGACAGTTCAGACATTGCAAGATGTCAGTAATTAATATGTATCATTCTCTGCAGCTATGTTTTGAACACTTTCACGTATCCAGAAACTCTAACGTACCTTGTATTCCATTTGTTATAGTTTGGAATATTTTACGACGCCGTACATAAACACGACTTTCTTTGCCATAAACATATCGTGAACTAAGCAGTGACACAGGTGCAGACAGTGCAGCTAGCTTCACGCTACAATAGTGCGCTCAACTGACAATTTCCAAACTTCAAGAAAATATTGTTAAGCGTTTTAATAATTATTTTCTTGTCTACATTTGAAATACATAAACTGACATAGTATGTAATTAATTTTGTACGTAACGAGTTGTATAATTATTGTATTCAGTTTTCATTATGTATGTTCAGGTTTAACATTGATAATTATTTCACTGTAATTTTAACTTGTTACTGTTGCTCCGCCATATTGAGTGGACTATTTCTGGGTTTATACTCATGCTCGCTGTTTGTATACATACTCGTGTTTTCCTCGTATGTGAGTTCAGTTGACTACCTGTGAAATGTAAGTGTTACTCTTGTCTTTCGTCAATCTAAATGTGGAATGGGTTGTTATGCTGCAGGACTTATAATTGATTAATTTTCAGCGCCTTGTTTAGTTTCCTGTTTGGATTTTTCTTGGGCTGTAGTCCTGTAGCATAATGGCCCAAGTCCTAGCGTCTCATTCGTGTTTTTGCTGTTTGTTGTTTTTCTCTTTTGGTCAGTAATTAATTAACTTTCGCATTCGGATCCTTCACAATTTAACTTCTGGTAAGTTTTGTTATTTGTCAGAAATATTTGAGAGAGAGAGGGGCAGACATTTAAGTTCCATAGTTTTAGTTTCGTTCATAGATTTGTTAATTAATAATTGCAGGCGCGTATTTTAAAGGTTAGACTTTGACGGAGAATGTGTATATTTGCAGATAAATAATAGTAATTGGATTGAGTCTTTTTCATGCACCATAATATGTGTCCGCTTTACGAGACTGTAAGGGTGGTAGTGATTGTGTACATACTACCGAGGTATGGGACCCCGTAAGTTATGCTGAAGTTTGTGTATGTGTTTAGGGGTGAGTGTCCCCGAGTTATATGTATGTATTTAGGGGCGTGTGTCCCCACGATTCAGTGTTAGGGTTGGCTACTGAGGTATGAGACTCAGTTAGCATGTTGTGTAAGTTAGTTTCCTATAAGAATAGGGCTAGCTAATGTTTTGTCTTTTGTTATTGTTTGCTACACCCTCCACAGTAATCTCGACTAGAGCTTCTTTGCTTCATATTGTTCAGATTCACATTAACTTGATAGTTTTTGCATGCCTGTTAATAGCATTTTGTAAAATTAATGTTTAATGTTAACTATGCATATTTTGTTTCATTTTTAATGTTTTGATTTATTTTGGCAATTTTAGTTTGTGAAAGGTTAAGTTAATTTGTTATGTTGTTTTTTAGTTTCGAATAAATCCCTGTTCGGTTTGAACCCTGGAATTTCATGCTGTTTTCCTTGAAGTTAATCTATAGATCCCCCTTTTCATGATTTGGAATATTAATGTGATTTTGCTTGCAGATATTGCTAATTTTTAACTTGTATTACTATACCGAAGTTTTCAGGTTATGAGGTCTGCTTTTATTTGGGACGCTTGCCTAAGCGTCCTTGCGAATAATAGGGAGTCGCAACCCACACTCTTGTTCCTTGTTGTCTAGTTACCGTCACCATTAGTGAGGTTAGCCAATTTGATAAGGGTGGTAATGGTTCAACAGTCATCCTTTTGGTACACCCATTCAAGTTCTGTATTGGATGGGTGATACAATACCTATGAATTAATTTTTTAAAAAAAGCACAAATTTCTTTATACACTACATATAAAAGTTTACACACACTGTACTAAATTTGCTGTACATATTTCAAAAGACGTAATCAATACATCTAATCCATAAATCTACAGCTACAAACACATTTTACTTTATACGAAATTACGAAAGGATGAAACTTAATTTCCAAATATTCTGAAATGGAGCTATGCATGTTTTTGAAACAGCTATATTAAGGAATCTAACAATTTAAATTTATCAAATACAGTAGAATCATGATTGTCTCGGCTAACGTGAATAGAGCCTACCAGATTACCAGAAACTAAGATTATTCAGACTATTGTACCGTACATAACATGGCCCTTACTTAATAAAAATGTAACTCAACTCACCTGAAAAAAAAAAAAAAAGCAACTACAATAAGCACACAATTGTGTTTAAAGCTTCTTTACAAACTGTATGTTAAATACAGTTTCCCCCTCAAACACTATTCAATAAAAACTTTCATTAAAAACATTGGCTGATGGTGTTCTGGTAATATGGGTTTCGGTGTATTGTAACTCTGTTTAAAGTATAGCCTATCACTGTACTTAATAGTCAAACTGGTTAGAGCATCCTTCATTATAAAAACTGAGAAACAGATGTTTACTTATTGAATTGAACCAATTAACCAAAAATTATTTTTATTTTTTTAATTTTTAAAAAGTTGTCCGAGCACTGTAACAATTGACACCGTTGTGTTCCTGAGGGCGATAAACTACGTAGATATTAATGTAAATGGGCGCCACTCAACTATTGACCCGGCTGAGTTGGGGAGACACGAGCTATTTCAGGGCGTATAGGGGCCGTGAAGCACCCCTCAGGATGGTGCCGCTGATACTTACCCTCTTCCGCTCCCTGTAGGCCGGGAGAACGCCTCACACTCTACAATGGAACAAAAACTAGCTACTCGAAATAACGACCTCTTAGTTTCACTTTTTACTCGACCATGTGTTTAGGTTACACTAGATTTTACACACACTTACAAAATTGGCCGTAACTCTTTCCCCCGCGTTCTCCTCTACTTAACTTTAATACAGAAAATTACGTAATTAATCCGGAATTCTCAAAAATTTAAGTGAACACTGACCACGTGGTCACGCTAAACAAATGCCTCTGCTGGCGGCTAAGTGTTATATTTATGAACGGATCAAAACAAAACTCAATGCTGATCACGTTAACGGTGTGTGCGAGGGAGGCAAACGATGCAAAAGATTCCAGATAAAATTACTAACAAACAGAATGAACGACACTCAGTTGAAGACAAAGATGTAGGCTCCCTCACATAAACACAACCGGCCGCACTGCAAGCTAGAGAACAAGTGGGATGAGAGGTGCGCGTGCTGGCCACACGTGATGCGTGCCGGAAGCGCTAGCATCACTCATGGCCACACTCAAAATACATTTACCATACATTATTATTATAATTAAATCTAGTCTCATTTCTTTGTCTTTAGATTGCTGTTATTATAATTTAAATTAAAACTGTATAGTTATTTCCAGGCTTACTCTCGCTGCTATCACATTTCCCCCCTTCCCCATCTCATGACACGTGTTCGCGGTTCAGGCTTTGTTCTCGGGCCTGAGGAGGTACGACGTCACAATGAATTAGCACAATTTGTCAAAAAATTTTCCTCGCTTATTAAAATCAAGGCTTGATAATCTGTACTGTATACGATGCCTTAGTACACCTTACATTATTACATGGTCAGACTTACTTATATTTTTGGAGCACCATCACAATTTTTTCCTATCTGCATTCAGTGCTTCAAAACTAATCTATCTACCTACCTATGCAACAATATAAAAAGGCGTACTAAAGTATCACCTACGGATTGTCGAGCCATAATTTTCAATAAAAAATGAAAAAAAAAAAAAAAAAAGTTTGGTGGAAATTGTGAAAATTCACTGCTTTGGCATGCCATGCCCCTTAAGCAGTAATATATATATATATATATATATATATATATATATATATATATATATATATATAGATAGATAGCTAGATAGAGAGAGAAAGAGAGAGAGAGCTATGCATATACAAGATGAGTGAAGACAAAGTATTAAATCTGTGTGGTAACAACTTTAAGAAAGTACATTTGAAATATGTTTTAAATTTGTTTGTAAAGTGAATGTACTGGGAGTAATGCTACTCCATTTGGATACTGAACAGACAGCGATACTGTATTACCAAACAAAATCAATTAGGATTAAAAATCTTCCATTGTTTAGCAACTGTTTATAGAGATTTTTTCCTGACAAGTAGTTTATTTCAATTTAGGGTGGAATTACATTTTTGGCAAATTTTTTTGTTCATAAGCTATTGTCACCTTAAATCAACACACAATGTCATGACTGTAACCATATATGCACTACAGTTTATGGAATTTTGCATGACTGTTGTAGGGTAAACATGCCAAAAAACACAAATGAAATTAAATTATATAATACTTACTCAGACTTTTCTCAACATATCTTTTGTAAAAAAGGAAACCAAGAGCTCCTTCATTCTTCTTCTGATGCAAGTTCGGACACAAGTGCGGTGGAATTTTGAACACCTTAGCAAACCTTGCCACTAACTTGCTCAAAGGTTTGCCGTACAACTTTTCTTTTCTCACGTTAGGAATGTTTAATTTTCTAAAAAAAAAAAGGAAAATATAACTTTAATGTTAATACTGACTATAAATAATTCACAAACTGTAAACATGCCCATAAACACAAGTTAGTTTGCCATAGATGACAGCAGGTGCAAGAAATTGAGACATTCTCACAAACATAAACCAATACAATCCATACTTGTAAACTAATTTTCCCATCTAAAAAATTCAACTAACCACGTGATCAATTGTAGTTATATAATTTTATCACATAAACGTGAACTGTAGACAGTTTATAAGTGGCTGCAATAGGACAACAGTACACTTTACGAATAAAACCTTAGAGAGTCCAAGACAGAACTGAGTTTCTCTAGTGGAAACATTTGAGTGTAGGATGTAGTAGCTGTACCTGTTGTACATGCTTGCTACCTTGAGTTCATAAGTGACAAGCAAGTACAGTCAAAAATTATACATACTGTAAAACAGTGATGGAAGGAAACAAAGCTGGTGAGGAATTTTTCACACTGTTGAATGAATCTGCAACTCTACATACCAACCTGAACTACAGTTACAATGACAGACTGGCCAGCAAGCAAAGTAAATTACAGTATGTCAACTCTAAAAAAAAGTACAGTATTCAATTGTACTATCAGAATGCAACTATCAATATACTATCAGAACTTCATTGCCTATCAAAATATCACAAGATTTGAAACAGGATATAAATATTGCTGACATTAACAGGCAATCAAGAAACCCAAATGTGAAACAAAATTGCCCCCTTGAATACAAAAAATTGTACTGAATCTTGAATATTTTTTGCAGTCAAGGAAAAAAATTACTTTACATTGGTGACATTACAAACTTGGTCACATTCTTAGACCTCACCCATGACAAAGATAACTTACATATCACAGATAACCATACATTCTGTTTTGAAGACTGAAATCTATTCCCTTCCTCAAGCAAACTATGCAAAACTATGTACTGTTAATTGCAGGGCCTCTGAGATGGGGTAGTGGGGAAGACAAAAAGAGCAAATTTGCCCAGGGGTCTGAGCATGAGGAGCCCGGGCCCGGGGCAGTGAACTGAAAAATAATGAAATAAAACTTTTCATCAAATTATTTTTACCCACAAATAATTTGTGTGGGGGGGGGGGGGTGGCAAGTTTGCGTAAGTAAAGTGAGTGTACAGAGAATTCATAAGTCGAGGGATTATCATGTAGGCAGATGTTTGTGGATTTTTCAGGAATTGTACTACTGGTCGAACTTGAAAATGAGTATATTTGTTGTGTGGTGTAATGTCTGTAGGCCTAAAAGAATTAAGTTTTCTCATTAGTCATGCCCTGGTCCAGGAGAATAACCACACAGGGTTATGTTGTTTGATTCATTTTGTTTTGTTTGGGCCCTCACAATTTGCCAAGGACATTTGCTGTATTTTGTTTAATTTGTAATGTAAAATGTGTTGTTAAGTATGTATCAATTATCTTAATTTAATTTGGTTTGTTGTATTTGTCATTACATTCTGCCAAAAGTTTTAAGCAATATGATTTAATTTAGTAAACATGTATTAAGGTACAGCAAATAATTATCATACACAATTTAGGCCTACATAATAAAACTTGAAGGGTAACCAAGGGTTTATATCTAAATAGTTCAAAATTAAAATCATTTGCAACTTTAAGTAACAGGTACTGTAAAAAATTAATAAATATACTGTTTACCTAGATTAATACTATTTTGAAATATTAACATGTATATCAAGAATTTCATTTTATGTGTTTAATGGTCTGTACAAGAATGGAATGTGTAGGTATTGGCACAAGTTTACTACTACATATTTTGAGTAAGTTAAATGTGTTTATAATGAGATATACAAGAATGTGAGAGATGGCACAGGTTTTACTACAGTATTTTATATTATTGATAAAATTTAAAGGTGTTAATACTGTTAATAACCAGTATCTTTTAAAACCATACGAAGGTTCAGATTTTTGAAAGTGTATGTTGCTGTTTATTCAAGTTTAATTGTTTATTGTGTTGCTGTTTTGTAATTTGGAAATGTTTGTGTTTGGTAAAACAGTTATAGATCTTGTGTAAACCTGTGATTGTTTCTTGCCACAAATTGTAAATGGGAGAAGTCTACCGTCCATGATTTATTTGCATTTGGGAAGTAATTCTATGATAACTGTTGATGTAATGTTTAATGATTGCTTTGTAAATGTTGGTAATGTATATTTTAATGTTCAAAAACGTGTGGTCTAGAAATACGAGTTGCAATCTGTCACACTGGACAATAATTTGGAAAGATTATTGTTGATAACTTTGGAGTAACTTACTTTTGATTGGGTAATTTGTTCAATTGATTATGTGTAACATTTTGTGTATATTTCAAGTACACGCATATGTTGACAAGACTCATTTTGCTGCTGAACCAGTTGGGAAGTTAAATTTTTTAATTCGCTAAACAAATTTAACTTGGGGGGGGGGGGGGGAGAGTTGTGTGGCCCAGACCCCAGACTTGAAATTACTCATTTAACAGTAAGAATAACAGTTTGCTTAATTATGTTAATACTTATTTAAAATTTATTTGATTCTGTTTATGTCTAGTAGATATTCAATATGTACTTTTTCCTTAAATTTTTTGCATTTGAATTTAACGAAATTATATTTGTACATTGTTAAAGCTTGGAGTGTGAAAAGGACAGAGATATCAATCTAAATTTAGAGTTTCCACGAAAAGTTGCTAAATTTCAGTGCAAGATTAGTACTTAATATTTTTGTATGTAATTGATTTGGAAACTAAAATGTTTATGTTTACAATTATGTGGAAATATCATGAGTTAAAAATATTATTTTAATTATGTATAACGTAATGGCCACGGGCCATCCCACTGGTATTTTGCACGCAAACTCGGGGGGAGTCGTTGGTGAGATGTAGGCAGAGATGGTTGTGTGTAGGTGGCCGCGGTGTTTGGTGTTCAAGATGGCGTGAGAGACGGTTGTGCGGGAGTTGAGTGACGATAGAGACAGAACCGATAGGGTTCTACTGCATTATTTTCGTTTTAAGAGAAACTGATAAATTCTTGGTGATCACCGGCCTACAGTTTGTTAAATGTAAACCTTTTTTTCGGTTTGCTCAAAGGGTGCCTCCTGGCAGTCTGAATTTTAAGTATGTGTAAGTTTGGAACGTAACTTCATCAATAAACCCCAAGATTTGTGAGAATTCCGCAGTTTTCATTCCTCGTCTCGCGCTACGTTGTAAGAACCCACACCCTTGATTTGTTGATGTCGCTAAGTTAGTAGTGGACGTGTGGCATTGGAGTCTTTGCCGCACCACATTGTTTTTCGCCCATCGTGGGACAGTAGTAGCTGACGCGCTACATTTTTAGTCGCCCATCATGGAGGCATATTGTCGACACGCCACAGTAATATTGTAAAAAAAAATTGTTTGTGTACGAATAAATCGTAACAAATTCCAGAAAGATACATTTCTTACATGGGCCATTAATTGTTTGAACAAAATCATCCAGTGATTTCTTAGTTTTTGGGCAGTTTAAATTCTTTGATTAAAAAATGTTGTGGCTAATCATTACAATCTATTACAACTACAGTATTTAAGAGGAGCACAACAGAGGTTGACATTTGCTGATAAAACATTTTTATTGTTATTTAAAATCTATATACAGAGAAGGGAAGTGCCTGGTGCTGCCTACAAGGAAAAGTATAATCTTTTTTTTTATAAATATGAAGTTACCTGAGGATAATTAATAAAATTGCTACCCTTGTACGATTGAAACACAATTGAGGGCTTACTTTGAAGTATTTTTAAATGTATTCAAGGATTGCCTAGTAAAATTCTTACCCACATAAAGTATAGACTAATAAAATACAGGGATTAATGCTATAACAACAACATGCAAATTAACATGTGTTACTTACTACATCTTTTACCTCAAGAACATTCTGTTAATAACAATATACTTACGAAACAATCTTATCTACTTCATTCCTTATATTCCTATGGCTAAGAAGGTTATCCAACCTAGAAACCACTTGTCTCTGGTATTCTACACTGCCTTGCATTAAGTCTTCAGCTAAACTCAGCTTATCTTGTAAGATTAGTGGCAAGACAATTTCATCCACAGAGAAGTGATCATGTAGCCTCAGCAAGGTAATACAGTGGCTTGCCTAAAAAAAAAAAAATTACAAACTAGATTTTGTACGTTACCTTCCTTAACTGCAGTACATATACAAAGGCTGGTTGTAGGATGTATACGAAATGAACAATAAATGTTGAACTAACACTTTTATCACAATATTACAATAGTTACGACAGTGTAAAATTTTGTACTTCTCAACATAATTTTCACGGCCAAAATTGTAAATTATGAAATACATCTCATTCATAAATCTAACTAAAAATATTTACAACAGGCTTGTAATGAATGTATTGTATCCAAGTAATTTGCAAAAGTAGTCTAAACCTTGAAACAAAAGTGTTAAATAAACACTGCTAATAATTTACAGTTAAAATAAGAGTAGATAAAACTGTTGTACCATGGATTTGGTTATACCACAGGTCTTTTTACTGTATGTCCTAGTGTCTGAATAAATGAAGCACTGGTTATGCCCAGAATACAGTGGAACAGCTACAATGTGGGTGCAAACAATATCTCCCAGAATAAGCATTAAAACATGTGCCTACGGTTTTACTATTATGTACTGTAGTTTGAAACAAGCAAAAAATTTTGTAAGGCAATTAAATGGACAAGCACAAAAGAAGTAACATAACCCTTTCTTCTCACCAGCACATAATTTGGCAGTCACTACAGTGTAACTAAATTGCACAGAGCTAACTACAGTTTGGCCTATGAGCAGATGGTAAACTTATAGTGTCTTCTTTTGTCACAAATGACAATTGAGAGAATAACAAGTAATATCCACCTTGTCTATTGTAACAGAAACAAAAGTGGATATAAAGTGGTAATACATCAATTTTTTTTTGTTTCAAATAATTCAAATTTAGAGAGCTATACACAGGATGTAATTTGAAAGCGAATCAATAAGGTTCAACTTTCCACACTATATGGTAACAGCATTGCTTTTATTTGCGGCGCGCCAAACTGGCATGCAGTGTTTTCGTACTACTTTTTTTTCCCATGGGACTTAAATTGGCGACCCTACAATTACATTTGCGAAAAGTTTGTAGTAAAGTCCAACTGCATGCTTCTAACATTGTGTTTTACAAATACGGGTGGTATTTTTCCAGGTACAGCTGTCTAACATAGCCATTTTGAGGCCCCAAGAATGTGTTTCCTTACACATGTTGCATTTTTTAAATGATAAAAGTATAGTTTTTTTAAGTGTGTGTTCTTTTCGTAGATAAAAATATTGTGAATAAGTTAAGCTGTTTCACGTAGAAAAGCACACGTGCAGCACATAACACTGTTCACGCGTCAGGTGCATAAGCCTCTTAACTGCCTACGTAATTCTAACAGTCCATTTGGTCCACTGAATGTTAAATTTCTTCCACGCCAACAGTAGGAATCTGCCTAGTATTTTGAAACTCAATGTTCAAAATCAAGACACATATTTGCTGACCCAACTGTAACACAAAAATCCTGTACAGCAAGTTGCATAATATACAGGTATCATGTGACAGTAAAGATCCAGTCACACAATCAAATAGTTATTGAATTCAATTTATTGAATAAAATGGCAATTCAAGAAATATGATTTAAAAAAACATTGACTGTATCACTTGAAAAGATATCATAGAATTTATAAACAAATCATACACAAAATAAATAATGTAGCTACCGTAAACTGGTGCAAATCTGGCCTATTTCAGGGTAACATTGTCCCACTCAAAACTTGAATTTTAGAGGTCATTTAGTGAATAAATAGATAACTGAAGCCCAGTGCTTAAAAATACATTGAATTCATTCAGATAAAATTGGAAACTTTCTATACTAAACAACATGAGTGGGACAATGTTGCCCCAGTTTACATTTTATAATTACGGTACTGCACCAACTAATTCTATACAGCACAAAAAAAAATTTGGTCAATACAAAATTTTTCATTATTTTTGTATACACTATTTAAAAGAAACAATTATTATATTTATTTTTAATGTAGTTTAATTTGAATTTATCTCAATTTAATACGATATTTGTAATAATACAGTTACAATAACCTCCCCTCTGTTCTTAAATATTTTGAATCAAGAAAATTTCTAACATGTTTGAAACAAAAATCTTTGATGAAAATCAAGACACTCAATTAACTGAAAGACATAATAGCTGCAGTTATGACGTACACATGGAGTCACAAGGCATTCAGTAAATTGAATTTAATTTAATTGAAAGGAAATTGAAGAAAATTAGATTGTGTGAAAAGGCCTTAACACTGACTTGAGTTCATCTATAAATTTGTTATGGCTTATAATTAAATACAGAGATTTTAACACAAGCAAGTAAGTAAAATTTATAATTCAACCTGTGACTATTTTGTTTAGAAAAAAAAATTTAATTCAGTATACATAAAAAAGAGTTTTCGACAACGAGAATGTGATTTTCGCACTTATTAGTACTGAGTGTACTTACCATATGTTGTTTTTTAATTACTAAGATAAATCTCAGCTCTGCATACATATAGAATTTTACCAGTACTATAAAATTAAACACTTGCTCTATGAGTAAAATGCAATCATACCTGGGATTCTTCTGGAACCTAACCCTCAAAATACTCAGAAGTCTGCCCAAAATTGCAGTAATTCAAACATAAAGATAGTGTTTCAGCTAACGAGCCATACATACATAATTATAAATGTTCCAAATATATAATTTTGGCTATTCAAATCTGCAAAACCCTATGTTGACACAAAATACAATTACTATCCTTAAATTTATATCAATCTGTGTTATTATTTTAACAATGCACCATCACAATACGTACTTCTCTTTCAATGTAACAAACCCTGAAATCTACAAAAAAATAACATATATTCAGCAAACATGCCCTTTTTTGCAAAGCTCCAAAAATTACTTTTATTGCAGTTTCTGAACAAAATAGTCACTTTTCGAATATTACATAAAAGTGTGTAATACTCGTATCAAATATTGAGGAGGTTAGATAAGTCTAAGCTAAAAGCACAGAGGAAAAAAAAAATAATGAGGGCTAGGTAATGCATATAGAGCAAGCAACAGGTAATCATTGTTGAAAAAATAATCGTGCTGTAGTACATTCAGATGAAGAAAAAATATGGACTAAGAAAGTTGTTGGTGATTTACGAAACATTGTTTACAGGCAACCAGATAAAAAGATAACTGCAAACACTAAGTACAGGTCGTTTAACATAAATTGAGTACTTTTGACAACAACCTTGTTTAAGATAATTATTAAAAACTATTATTTATTGAGCCCTCAAACATTACTTGTGAGTACAGTACAATATAAACACTTTGATTGTTACTTAGGATGACTTGTTTATGTTAAAAAGTGGTAGGAAACTACAAATTAATTGAAAGGAAAACAATAACTAGGGCTGCAGTATACAGTTATGACCAAGTACAGTCCAATATCAAACCAGAAAGCAACATACAGTGTGTAATATCAATATGTACTGCATGTGATATCAAGCAGCACAAAAAACAAGCAATCAGATGCCGCAAAAAAACTTTCAAACATGACACTACATAGTTGTGAAAAAATTTTATATGATACTCACTTCTTTATAAATTTTGTGTTTAATAAGCTCACGAATAGGCTCTACAAATAACCCTCTATCTTCATACAGTCTAAATGTTTGAAATATGAGTTGCAGGAGATTCTGGTTTTTTTGCCTTACAGCAATGAAGAATGCCTTCAGCTTGACATCAATAGTAAGATAATGTTTTAGCATATCTTCCTTGCTAACAGTCCAGTCAGCAAAATATTCCATAACTGAAACATTGGCCATACACAAACTTTTCAAAATACATAATATTTCTTAGAAACGTAAGTTCAGAAGCACAATCTATAATACTCGTTATATAAAACATTATATTTGTTCTCAAAAACACCCAAAATGTTTGTGTGTATCTATAAAATGTAAAAGAGTATGCAGATTTTAAATTAACAAATATATCTCAGTTCCACATTGGTAGCAAGGAATGTAACAAATCTGATAGTAACAGAAAAACTGCTGTAACTGTGTTTAATTACGCCAAGTATGAATATGGTGGAAAAAAACACACTGTAATATATATATTTGGCATGTATACATTGCAGATATTAATATCTTAAAATAAGTATTTATTGTTTGTTTATTTGCTAGTTGTATGAGATGAATCAATGTTAATGTATATTTAAGAATTATATTTTATGTATAGACTTTAAGTGCAGGGAAGGATGTGTATATTATTTTGTGGTTTAAGAATTGTATTCCTTGTGCCATAGAGGAGTAAGAAGCCTGTAGGTAAGACAGTTTAGCTATCTATGTAGGGAGAGTTCTTGTTGGATCGCCGGAGGAGACGGACGTGTTCCTTGGCGTCGCACGAAGCCATGACGCTGCCCAGGGACGCCGATATTACTGCCACAGAGGGAAGACTGTGAGACGAGATCGGGCTCACAATCCTGGAGGCTGTGATCCTCATCGGTGGCCTACGAGATCGGTATCGTTGCCAGATTTAGTACTGAGGCAGGGTCAGCCAGCACCGTATTTTTGTTACATGGAAAGACAGACGTTAACAGCGAATTAACACTTGATTGGACTGTGCTGAAGTCTGACTCTGTAGCAGAATGTCTACCGTAGTTAGTGGGTAGGCGGCTTCAGTAGATGCAGTATTTGATAATGTTATTTGTTTTTCTCCCCATAGTTTTTTTGCAGTAATTTACCATTGCATTGGTTACATTGTACCTTCTCCTAGCCATTTTCTTACCCATTATATGTCATTACTCACCATGCAAATTCAATAGATTAAAATCGCAAAATTGGTCCCGTATCCACCGATCCTTCCCTGAGAGAAACTGTGATATTAAATTTAATGCTATTTTTCTACATCTGTCAGTTGTTATTTAAATTTAAGGTTGTGTGTATTTCTATTTGAAGTTTCACGTAGATGTTTTATGAAGCTAGTCAGCCGAACCAAAAGTTTTGTTTTGTTGTTGAGTCTCATTGCTATTACCCCCAACCAGCAGATGACCACATATAATATCACACAAATGAGTCAGTATATCACAATAGTATACACTAACACAGGCACACTTGTAGTAACGTCAAATCTCTACATCAAAAAAAAGAGAAAACTAATCAACTGACATAGCGATGCAAACTACTGGTCCAGAAATGTGAAATATCTAAGAAGACTGTCTTCCACTGACCGTACGCATGCATACACACACATACACAAAAGAGATATTTAAAAAGTGATTAAAATTGAGGTCTTCATCGCTGGTGTTGGGTGACATGAGGTGAGTGTAGAGCAGCGCTGGAATGAAGGGGCAGGGGAAACGGGAGATCCCCGAGAAAATCTGTTGACCAACGACATCGTCCGGCACAATTCCCACATACAAAATTCCGGCGACCAACCCTGTCGAGAAATAATCCCAGATCGCCTTGGTGGGAGGCGAATGGTCTGACCATTCAGCCACTGCGGCCCCTACCCTAAGAAGAAAAGATGTCGAAAATTATTTTTGATGAGTTTTCAATATAACTTGAACCTTATGATCATTGTGACCTTCACTTCAATAGAACACACAAGTGCCTACAAAAATTTCAAAATATTTTGAAATTCAACCTCTAAGGGGGTGAAAAAACATTAAACGTTAAATGATAAATCCTGTAAATCTACTAAACGTGTCAAGATGTTGAGATGCTATTTGCATTAGAATGATGCTTACGTAAAACTTAAAAATGTATGTAAAAATGTTTCAAAATTCTACTCCTAATGGGTAAAGAGGGATGGAATTTGTTTCTGAGGAGTTGTCTATATAACTTATCATCGTGATTTTAATGGGATACTCATATGAACATTTATAAAATCACTTGAGAATTTCTCAAAATTCAACTGTATAGAACAAAAATATTTATTAAGTTTTTTTGTAAATTCTTGATATATCTTGCACCTCGTCAAAATATTGACGTACTATTTTCTTCAGAATGAAGTTTACCGCAGATATTTCGAGATTTTATAAAATTCATAACATTAAGGGGGCATAAACAGTGTTTTCAAAATTTACTAAATATCTCTTAATTCTGAACAAATACCAAAGTGATTCAGAAGTTATATTGTGTAAAAATGTTTTTTTACTTCAATTTTTACAGTAATTGGTAGGGACTCGATTATATGGCGAATCGCGATAAAACGAAATAACACCGAAATTGGTGTCAAAATGTGAAATAAAACGATTTCGAGCTGAATAAGCGAAATATCGCGAATTTTGTCTCTGCATACTAAATTTAGGTTATTTTCTGTAGTTTTCCGTATTTTTTTGCACATGATGCGTCACCGCATAGAGTGTGAATGGCAATTTTGAGCTCCTCAAATTGTAAAATAAAATTGCATGGCATGGCCTCATAATGTGATACGGCGATTGCTGTATGCCGAGGCTCGGGCCATGCGGGAAGAGGCAGCCAGCGGGAAAACTGAAGAATTCTTGAACGGAACATGTGGGCAAGTGATGAGGGAGGGGTATGTGAAAAGCATACTTATCCGCCAAGGAAGAACGTTACTTTCGTTGACACAAACCTTTCGGGCTGCTTCTAAATTATTAGTTTCCTTCGAATGATTCACCACTTTTCATTTCAATTCTGCATTACATGTAAAATGCTTTTTTTACCCACATCTCTGGTACACATGGAACTTTATTACCATACTGTAACAACGTATGTATACACAAGCAAACCAAGATGGAGACTAATTGTTGCGATTAGAGTGCCACCTGCATTCATGGAAAAACATGTGTGTCAGGGCTGGACATTCTAAAAATAACTGCCTCCCCTCCCAGTCATGACAACATTACCATCACTCCCTACTCCTTCCGGAAGCGACGTGTCAGTACACATTACATGCAGTGACACTGTCGCGCAAAAATGGCATATAGACACCGGGGTTTTTCTCCCCCCCCCCCCCC